>CAUYSK010107158.1:0-39514 GCA_963575035.1 Avahi laniger
ATTACACATTGTATGCGTGTATCAAAATATCACATGTACCCTATAAATATATGCAACTATTATGTACCCGTAATAATTAAAAATTTCTTTAAAAAATATGGGTGCCTGCCGGACGCGGTGGCTCACGCCTCTAATCCTAGCACTCTGGGAGGCCGAGGCGGGCGGATTGTTTGAGCTCAGGAGTTCGAGACCAGCCTGAGCAAGAGCGAGACCCCGTCTCTACTAAAAAAAAAAATAGAAAGAAATTATCTGGACAACTAAAAATATATAGAAAAAATTAGCCGGGCATGATGGCACATGCCTGTAGTTCCGGCTACTCGGGAGGCCGAGGCAGTAGGATTGCTTGAGCCCAGGAGTCTGAGGTTGCTGTGAGCTAGGCTGATGCCACGGCACTCTCTCTAGCCAGGGCAACAAAGTGAGACTCTGTCTCAAAAAAAAAAAAAAATACGGGTGCCTGGGGCTTCACTCTCAAAGATTCTGATTTAATTAGTCTGGAGTAGGACCCAGGCATTAGTTTTTTGTTTTTTAATCAAAGCTAGTTTTATGTTTCACATCCTATTGCATCCTGTTTCCAAGCACACAGTAGCAAAACAAAAACTAACAACAGCAAAAACCCTTAAATGTGCCTATTTCAAGGAAACAGTCTCTTCAGGTACACAGGTAGTCCTTTTAGGATTTCAGTCCTGACAGCTCAGGATTCTCCAGTGCACCTTTTACTCACCCTTCTTCCTGGAGTGATTGAAGTCCCCAGAGGCTCACCATGGCCATAGGGTAAGGGTAGCTGTTGTGCCTCCATTACCTGTGCTGTGCTGGGTGTTCTCTCTGGCCCCTGTGGAGATGTCCTCATCCTGTTTGATCCCTGCAAGCCCTGTGTTGAAGCAGACACAGGTGTGACCGCTCTTATGTGGTCCTGTCCAGCATCATTCTCATGTTTACACTACAAGTCCTTGTGTCCCCCAGGCTCAAGTGACTTCCTCATTGTCATAGGAGGCCTCCACTTAGTTGGTAAGGTTTCTCAGCACTTTTGCACCCCCAATAGAGACCTAGGAATTCTTGGCTGCCTTCTTTCTGCCGTATTAGCCGAGTTTTTCATGCCCAACGAAGACTTTTATGTATTGAAAGAAATTCCTACATTCACTTGTATTTTGATAAATAATTGTTAATACCAAATCCTAAAAGTCAATTTATAAAATTTATTTTCCTTGTAAATCTTGTCATTTTTCACAAAATAAGAATAATTACTTTCACTTATTTAATTAATTAATTCATAAGTTTAACCAATTGAATCTTTTTTAATTTTTCTTTTTTATTTTTTTATTTTCAGACTGTTACATGGGTACAAATGCTTTGGTTACATGGATTGCTTTTGTACTGCTTGAGTCAAAGTTACAAGTGCCCGTCACTCAGATAGTGTACGTTGTACCTGTCAGATGTGATTTCACCCATCCCCTTCTCCCCTCTCCCTACTGCATGATTTCCATTGAGTTTTACTTCCATCAGTGCATGAGTGCTGATCAGTTAGTTCCAATTTAATAGTGAGTACATGTGGTGTTTGTTTTTCCATTCTTGCAATACTTCACTTAGGGGGAAGGTCTCCAGTTACACCCATATCGTTGTAAAAGGTATTAATTTATTTTTTATGGCTGACTAGTACTCCATGGTGTACATATACCACATTTTATTAATCCACTCATGTATTGATGGACACTTGGATTGATTCCACTTCTTTGCAGTCATGAATTGTGCAGCAATAAATATTCTAGTGCAAGTGTCTTTTTGATAAAATGATTTTTTTTCTTTTGGGTAAATACCCAGTAGTGGGATTGCTGGATCAAGTGGTACGTCTACTTTTAGTTCTTTGAGGAATCTCCATACTATTTTCCATAAAGGTTGCACTAGTTTGCGGTCCCACCAACAGCATGTAAGTGTTCCTTTCTCTCTGCATCTATACTAGCATCTATCGTTTTGGGACTTTTTGATAAAAACCATTCTCACTGGAGTTAGGCGATACACATTGTGGTTTTGATTTGCATTTCTCTGATGATTAGTGACGTTGAGCATTTTTTCATGTTTATTGGCCATTATTCTGTCTTGTTTTAAAAAGCTTCTTCTCATCTCTTTTGCCCACTTTTTAATGGCGTTGTTTAATTTTTTTTTCTTGCCGATTTGCTTGAGTTCTTTGCAGATTCTGGTTATTAGCCCTTTTTTGGATATACAGCATGCAAGTATTTTCTCCCATTCTGTGGGTTGTCTGTTTGCTCTGTTGATTGTTTTCTTGGCTGTGCATATCTTTTCATTAATAATTTAATCAAGTCCCACTTATTTATTTTTGTTGTTGCTGTGATTGCCCTTGGGGTCTTCTTCATAAATTCTTTGCCTAGGCCATATCTAGAAGAGTTTTTCCTTTATTTTCTCCTAGAATTCCTATGGTTTCATGTCTTAAATTGAAGTCTGTTATCCATCTCGAATAAATTTTTGTGAGTGGTGAGAGATATGGATCCTATTTCAGTCTTCTACATGTGATTGTCTAATTTTCCCAGCACCTTTTATTGAATAGAGATTCTTTTCTCCAGTGTATATTGCTGTCTACTTTGTCAAAGATCTGATGGCAATATGTATATGATTTTATATCTTGGTTCTCTGTTCTGTTCCATTGGTTTGTCTCTATTTTTGTGCAGTACCATACTGTTTTGGTTACTATAGCCTTGTAGCGTAGCTTAAAGTCTGGTAAAGTGGTGCCTCCAGATTTGTTTCTTTTGCTTAAGGTTGCTTTGGCTATTCAGGCTCTTTTCTGGCTCCAAATGAAGCATAGAATTATTTTTTTCTAGATCTGTGGGAAAAATAGACTTCCAAAATAATTCCAGAACCACTGATTTATAGGCTCTCTGTCACATGACTAACAGAAATAATGAAGGTCAAATTATAAAATGAAAATGGAGTTTTATCATTATAATTGCTCTTTTTCTTTTTTAATTACACAAATATCAATTATTTCTTGCTATTTAAAAAAGAAACTATACAAAAATGTATGGAGTAAAAATGAAATCCTCTTCTCCTTGTTAACTCTACTCTCCTCCGCAGATGTAACTAGTCTTAATTTGTTAATTTACTGTTTATCCTTCCAATGGTTTTTCTATGCATTTAAAAATGCATGCAATTACTTATAGTCATGGATAGTATCTTGGAAACATACATGTGATTATACTATATGTATGTATCATACTGTGATTTGTTTTTTTTACTTAACAATTTGTCTTAGAGATCTTTCCATGTCAATACGTATAGATCTACCTCAGCTAGACTAGTGAAGATCCCTTAGCTTTTAAAAAATTCTTTTACTTAATTCTTTTTACTATCTGTAAAGTGTTTCTTGGTATA
The DNA here is from genome assembly GCA_963575035.1 of Avahi laniger. Taxonomy (NCBI): domain Eukaryota; kingdom Metazoa; phylum Chordata; class Mammalia; order Primates; family Indriidae; genus Avahi; species Avahi laniger. The sequence goes on from CAUYSK010107158.1 coordinate 3,379, forward strand.
TGTGGGTTTTGTTTTTCATTTTAACATTTATAGCTTAGTGGTAAAGAGCATGGATTCTGTAGCTAGACTGCCTGAGTTTGGTTATCAGTATTTATTGTGATTTTTATTATTATTATTAAATTTTTCTAGCTTTTTACCAATATGTACAATGCTTAATCAATATTTTAGTGCCCAAATCATTACACTTATCAGTAAATATTCCTATAGGGCAGACAGATTCCTAGAGTGAGAGTTGCTGGGTCAGAGGTTATGCATATTAATATTTTGAAATATGCTATCAAATTGTCCTGCAAGAGAGGCAGTTTCAATTTATATTCACTCTAACCAATAGAATCTGATTGAAATATTTCAAGGCCTAAATAAATCATTCATATCACAGTTTGATTTCATGGGCTAACATGTCAGTCTTCTTTCTTTTGGCTAGAATTTTATTGAGTCAGTTTGATAGCACTGATTATATAGCATGTCAACCTAAAGTTCCAATTTATGGTCTTAAAGATCTGATTAAAGAGAATGGAAAACTTATTCACAAATTTTTGTAGATAAATTTTTTCAACATACCAAATACAGAAGGGATAGACAGAAAACCTGGACTTGGCAGTGAAAAAAATCTAGACTGGACAAGTCCCAACTTTTAAGTTTCTTGGATTGGGATAGCTCAAAGAAAGAAATTGACCTCCCCAGTAACCCAAATCTCAAGAAATATGTACTTCAAATCATGTGTGCACGTGTTGATGTTTTAAATTCAAGATCCTTATATATTTTAGGCTTATATGTAATAAAATTACATCAATCTTATTGGGTGTAACATTTTTATATAATAAAAATGGAAGTGAAACTTAACTGTTTTCAGTTAAAATTTCCTTCTAGGTAAATTCTCTGAGTCTTAATTTCATCAATATAATGCAGATAAACTTTTTAAAAGAACATAAGTCACCATCAACCAGTATTTTTGAAAATTCAGTTTGTTTACCACTGTACTTAGAATATATAAATATTAACTTTATTAAAATGTTTTAATTGTTTAATTGGCTTACAGTCTTAGGAATTTGGATATAAGAAGAATGAAATAACAGAAACAGAGATTCAGGTTGAAGTATATAGGTTGCTTTGATAGAGATCAGAAGACATATGCACTGTTAATGTGATTTTTCTAGTTCTGTGATTCCTCAAAGTTCCTAACTCTCCTCTTGGTATTTTGGGGCAGATCCTGTAGAGTGAATAAACTATATTCAGGTGTATATAGAATCAGTCAGTACAAAATGGGCCTTCTTCTGCAAGATTGGTCTTAGAATCTGTCTCTCTTACCCTCAAAAGGTATAAGGTGGACAGATTGCTCCCATCCAAAGCACTCTGGATCCTTCAATTTCAGCTCCCTTGGATTCTCTCATAGTATCTCTGCCCTGCCATCTCCCCACCACCACCTGGCTGGGATCAACACCCCCGTGTATTAGGTTGACTGACATAATCTAATTAGATAACAAGTGTTCAGACATAATAGAATCAAAAGGGATAGAGTTGTGGAATGTTATTAGTATCATTTCTGGATTTTAATTGAACTGTACTGAGGTTGAAAATGATGAATAATTTCTCCAGAGAGTCAATTACCTTTTCTCCAGTTTAGTTCCTGAAATTCTTTCCAATCTGTGACTTTTCTTTAGCTCCTCTGACCTCTCATTTAGAAACTCTATTAATCCTTTTCTCATCCTTCTTTTCAGGGATTTTTATGTACTCCTTCTATACAAAAGGAGTACCTTCTTCCTGCCCAAAGGTTGCACTTCTTTTTCTGCTCTATTCTTTCTCCCTGATACTGCTTTATTTGCTATTCTTTCAACATTTTCTTCTTCTTGAGAAACTTCTGAATCACTGTATCATTATCCTTAATGCCCCCATCAGACCCTCAGAATATGGATTTAAGTTTTCATACAAATTCTTACTAAGTTAAAACTTCCAAATACTGAGAAGCATCCTAAGTTATATTTTTTTTCCTTTACACTTTTGGACAGGCAAATCTGGCTCTCTATCTGTAGTGTCACCCCTCTTCCGAATTTTTTTTAAATCACTTTAAAAAAAAATGATCAAGGAATCAAGAGGGAATATATAATTGATAATTTTTTCATTTAAGCCATTGAAGGAGTATTTTAAAATTAACATCTATGTTTTTAATCTAGTTATCCTCAGTTGAGTTCAGTTCTAACCATTATTATTGGTATGATTTGAAAATATAATTTGCTTATTCAGTTGTTTGGACTGAAAAATGAGAAATTTTCTAATGGTCGTAGCAGATCTAAATTCTGATTTCTGAATCAGATATTTTTTTTGAAATTCTCAGAAATTTGGATGTGTTTTGATTAACTTACTAAGTCATATAGGTGTTTGGTCTTGATGTAGAAAAATTCACACAATTATTTCAGAATATGGTTAAATAGTTCTAAAGGCTTAAAACATTTGTTTTTATTTATTTGTCTGTCTTAGGTACCTCTCTTCTATCTATTGTTGACAATTTCCTTTCATTAAAAATTTTAATCTTATTTTATAGTCTTAAAAAAATTGACTCCAATTTGATTATCTAACTTCCATCTTCAAAAGCTTCTTAATTAAGAATACCTGTAGAATTCACTAGCTCATTAGAATTAAAGTATTTATAAAGTAATTTTATGAAGAACTTGATAACATTCTAAAATTAAGCTGAACATTTTTATTTATCTTTATGTTTAATATGTGAAAAAATATCCTTTGTGCCATTGGTTCAGTATTTTATAAAATACTTAACGTGAATGATTTTATTTTTGTGCTATGGGAATACTTAACAAAGTATGATTATAGTTTTCTTTATATAGTCTTGCTTGTGAGACTGTCATATTTCTTAAGCATGTAGCCACACATGGGCACACATGCCATTTTTATGCTCATATTGCAATGTGAGCATAAATTCATTCAAACTAACAGAAGCAAACTGATTTAGAGAAGTGTGGAGGGTGAACAAAGGGCACTAGAGCCGTGTATAGCTTGTATGGAGTTTGTGGTTGTGGTATCATTTGCGAGCTGAAAGGTAGCTGAGCATTTCCATTTTGCTGTCAGTCCCTTGGGAAGGAAGGGGTTTCATAATGGGATGTGATCTGCACTCTTTGTAAGAGTGATTGACATTGAATGATTAAATAGAAGAAGAGAATAATTACCGCTCCTCCTCCTTTTAAGGCTAAGCACATATACACTGAATGCAAATCTTTTCAGCGTGGAAGGTAGTCTTGCCTAATGATATAGCACATATCGGAAAAGCAGCATAGGGGAGAGGTGAATTATGCAGATTAAAATGCAAGGAAACCAAACCAAAATTATATAGCATCCTTAAAAATAACTTTTATAACCCAAATGTGATGGTAAATGCACATATAGAATGTGATCAAAGATCCCTTTTGTGAAAGTAGAATCCTGACATCAGGTCTTTGGTCAATGAGTGGGCAAAATGGTTCCCTGAATTGGGTAACGCAGCACACACCAGTGACTGATGAAATTGATGTGTCCGAGGGAGAGCCGGCTCTATTACTGAAGCCTTTAACCTATTTTCTCTCTCTCCGAAAATGAGTTCCTGAGTGGATGTTATCCTCAAGGAAGTGAATTTAATTCAAAAGAAGATGTTTTATAGATGGGCAAATTTAATTTAAGAATTCACTTATCCATTATAGAGGAAAACTATGTAGGAAAACATTATTATAAGTAATGTGGTTATATTTTTCAAAGATGCCATTTTTGAGTGTGTTATTTTGAGGACATGAATTTCAAGCGTTAGTAATTTCTATTGTTATTTAATTTTGCACTATCTCTTAGAACATATGAGTGAAACAATATTGAATGTCCATTGTAATGTTTTGTTATATTAAGATATTTAATTGTACAATAAATAATTCAGTTAGAACACATGATTTCTTAGTTTTTCTGTTTAATTTTTGAAAATATAATCCAGTCTATCCTAAGATAAATACTTATTAATTATAGTAAAGAATAAAAGCCCATCTTGTGAATTTATTGTTATAAAACCTACAAGGCAATATTGATAAGCAGGCAATAGTTACCCTGAATATAAATTATCCCAGAAGATAAAATAGTAAGTGTCACATATATACTGTTTAGCAGGTAAGGAGTAGATTAGTACTTTGTCTTTGAAATATAAGGTAGCATAAATTATTAAGCATGATGTTCTCTCATACACATACAAATATAATTCATTATAATTAACTTTTGTTGTCATTATGGCCTTAATTTTCTCACAGTTGCCACATATTTTGCTGTTGTTTTTTAAAAATAATGTGACCTATTGTTATTTGTGCTTCATAATGAGAATTGTAGAGTCATAAATGTATTTGGAAAATAAATTTAAAATAGAAAGGTCTTAAAATATTTCATTTGGAGACAAATCAATAAGTTCTGTATTTGACAATCAGATGAAAAAAACCTTTATAAATATGAATTTTTCTTACTTTCTTCCACTTCCAGTCATTTGTTGTTTTTAATATAAAATTTTAAAAGAAAGAAAATCTGATTGAAATTGAGCAAATTATCTTCCAAATAATTTCCTTGCTCAGCTTTTCCTTGATAAGTTGAATTTTTAGACATCTAGTACAAAGCCATGTCCCCAGAGTGCATTCAAATATTAATTAAGGGTGGATTTATATTTATTTCCATTTAGGAAAAATCACCCTAAAGGAAAACTAATTTCTTACAGAAAGAAAAGAAAGTAAATTTTTCCTGTTACTGAACTAATCTTTATCAATCCGATCTAAATATTTAGAAGCTTGCTTTTTCTGAAGCACTGTCCGAGTCAGACACTCACTGTATTGCTCTAAAATTACTTGGTAATTTGTCAGATATCATTCTGACTTTCTGACTAAACATCTGAGTTTCTTATGTATCAAATTTCAGTGCACTACTCAATCTTGTACAAATGAAAAAATTCTTCCAGTTCAGCTGGTTTCCATAATCAAAATAATTAATGCTCAAAAAAATGTTAACCTCATAAAATTTAATTTGGTCTATAATTTTCCCAATTGCTGAGTAAACTGCTATTTCAAATCATGTCAACAGCTGTATTTTTAAATGCTTGTTTTTAAAACTAGCTTGTTGGTTTTTGTTGCATATTCGCTGCCCTCTAGTGGGCTAAACTGTTCTTGTAAAATAACCGAACAGTGTCAAATTTAAATGAGTCATTTTTGTATGGAAGTGATTAAATATTCTTTCATGTTTTAGTACTCCTGTTTTTCACGGGCTATTATGTTTAGCACAACTAATTTTATAACTTTGCTGGAGCACTTTGGGATGATAGACTTTCAAGCAACTGGTATAACCAATATAAATAACAATAAATGCTTTTAAGAAGGCACATTAGGCCGGCATGGTGGTTCATGCCTGTAATCCTAGCACTTTGGGAGACTGAGGCGGGAGGATTGTTTGAGGCCAGGAGTTCGAGACCATCCTGAGCAAGAGTGAGACCCTGAGACCCTGTCTCTCCAAAAACAGAAAAATTAGCTGCAAGTATGGCACGCACCTATAGTCTCAGCTACTCGGGAAGCTGAGGCAGGAGGATGGCTTGAACCCAGGAGTTTGAGGTTGCAGTGAGCCATGATAACACCACTACACTCTAGCTCAGGCGACAGAGCTAGACCCTGTCTCAAAAAAAAATAAATAAATAAAAAGAAAAAGTACATTAAAATAAGCTGATCTCATTGATAGTTGTATATTTTAGTATTTTAAAAAATGTATAATGTGTTTTATGAAACATGCTACCTAATTCTAAGTTGTTTTCATCATTCTTTCTTGCAGATGCTACAACTGTGGTGGCCTTGATCATCATGCTAAGGAATGCAGTCTACCTCCTCAGCCAAAGAAGTGCCATTACTGTCAGAGCATCATGCACATGGTGGCAAACTGCCCCCATAAAACTGTTGCACAGCCGCCCGCCATTTCTCAGGGAAGACAGGAAGCAGAATCCCAGCCATGCACTTCGACTTTCCCTCGGGAGGTGGGAGGCGGGCATGGCTGTGCATCACCACTGTTTCCTCAGGAGGCTAGGGCAGAGATCTCGGAACGGTCAGGCAGGTCACCTCAAGAAGCTTCCTCCTCCAAGTCGTCGGCAGCACCAGAAGAGCAAAGCAAAAAGGGGCCTTCTGTCCAAAAAAGGAAAAAGACATAACACGTCTTCTCAATGTGTCGCTTTCTTTACCCGGTTGGGAAGTCTACCTCATGCAAGTACAGGGGAACAGTATTTCACAAACAGCAGCTGACCTGGGATTTTAACTACTGTTGAGGAACTGTGAATTTTTTAAACCGACAAATCACTCTAAGCAAATTACATTTGATCAGGGTGTCATGTTTTATGTTATTCAGAGAATGAGATGCTATGTGTATCAATATGTGCTTGTGTGAGAGGGAGAGAGCCTGAATCCGTGTGTGTGAATATGAGGATTTTTATATAGGAATGTAGACACATATATAAAGAGGGTTTGTCTTTATATATGTGTGTATATAGATGCAAGCACACACCCTCCCTCACATAATTGGACATTTCCAAGAATTGAAAGCCCATGGGAAGTATTTTAGGTGTTTCCAAAAATAACCCCTGTAGTTTTCTTAAATACCACTTCTTTTATATTACGTAAAAATAAAAACATGACTGTTATTTTTTGTGTGAACCAAAGGATACTTCAGATCTCAGAGCTGCCAATCATATGGTACTAAAGGTTTTTAAAGCATCTAGTTCTCCCAAGTTTGGGATTGCCTCTTTTTCTTGATATCTACGGAGTGGTATTATTATTATTATTATTTTTTTCCTGTTTGAAGGCAGTACCTTAACTCCATATGCCTCTGACTGCCATAAGCTTTTTTGATTCTGGGATTCATAACTCCAGAAAAGACAATGAATGTGTAATATCTGTGCCGAAATTTCAATGTTTTTAATTCTATGTTTTGATTGTAAATTAGATGCCTATTAAGAGAAATGAAGGGGAGGGGTAATGTATAAAGGTAGTGACTTGATTGTTTTCTGTGGTATTTTGATACCAGCTCATTGTAATCTTTTTCTTGCTGTGAGGTTTTTGAGGGGTTGTGGCAACGGCACCTTCCCTCAACTAAGTCAATCCTGTAACCATCGCTTAGAGCAGGGAGCCCTCCCCATTTACTACTGAAGACCTTAGGGGAAACTCCAATCGTTTGGCATGTATTTTTGGTGGCTGTTTTTATTCCCCCCGGGGAGTTACTCAACTTGTTTCTAAAACAGACAAACAAAAGCAGCACAGAAATGAATAAAAGACTGGGGTTGAGAGTGAAAATTAAGTGGATGCTCACAATTGCCCAATATGTGTGACCTGTGAATGATATTTAGAAAGTGCAGTGTTTGGTGTCAGGCAACTAGAGTGACAAGCCTGGGGCGGAGGTACCAAAACCTCTCCACCAGGTAGCCACAGTATTTTATATGATAAATTGATCATAAGGAAGTTATGTTCAGCGCTTATGCTGGAGTGACCTATGTGGTAGAATCAGGATGAACATTCAGTTCTGGGGATGGAGAATCCTCTCAGATTGGTTCTCAGTTACAGGAATAAACTGGCTAGGGACCGGTCAGAGCGTTGGTCCCTTTAGGTTTCAGTCATTAAAAAGAAATTATTTTGGGGTCATCCTGGTTCTAGGTGTTATGGGCAAATTTCTGAAACATCTTCAAGAAGGTACCGAGTAATTATGATGCTTAGGCAATAAATATAGTTTTGTATGGGCCTGTTGGTGTAAGCTCAGATAATCATAAAAAGAAAATAGCATGACTCAAACGAGACGTATTTTGCTGAACAGTTTCTGCTCCTTCTCCCACTTGTCCTGTCCTGTGTCGTGGGAGACTCGTAAGTTACTGTTTCAGCAAGCCACCCTGAGAAGAAAATGCCTCCGGTTGGGTTACCAGTCCTTTGCAACTCAGCTTGAATTTCATGACAGTGTTTGTGAGAATCTCTGTGGTATATACTGAAATATCGTTGTGCTATGATGCAAAGCTTACCTTTGACGATATTGAATGTGATATAGCTGTAGAGCAGTACTTCCTTGCCTTATGTGAGGATTTCAAGCTTATTTAAATTATGTTGACAAATCAAAGTGGCATTGCTTAATTGTTAGCAGGTATAATAAGCAGGTTAACAGTAAAAATGCAAAACATGATAAGTCACTTTGAAAATTCAAACCAAAGTTCCTTGACCTTATAGAAATAGGAAATTATGGACTTGAAAATTGGACATTCCCTGTTTACATATAAAAATTCTTAGCTGAGATCATGGTAAAAAACACAGAAACACTTTTGAACTGTGGACCTTATGGGTGCAATTTGAAATCCTTTTTAACATCTTACTAGACTGAACTACTAAGAGCACATACGAAACCTATCTTATGGTTAAAAGTTGGGGTTTATTTTTTATATGAGAATATTATCACTATTACATACATACTCAGGACAAAGAACTTTGCTCAGGGAACATACCATATAATGTTATTGTTGTTGTTTCTTTACAGACTAGTCTACAGTCCTGCTTACTCAAAAGAAACCAAATAACTTAAACCTTTATGTAAGTAGTATGTACTGATGTTAGTAACTACCTCTGAGTTTGATGTAGATCAAAATTTCTAAATATCAGATATCAGTTCTCCTATTTTTATTTCATGTGAGAAATCTTCTAAAGCAGGATTCCTCCACTCCTTGCATATGTGAATATCACTGATGTGAGCACATTGTCCATTTAAATGGGTGAAATATTATTCTGTTTACAGCAAAAGGCTACCTCATAGTTGATGCACAGCACACCTGTATGCTGTTCTAGCCTTACAGGTGGCTGATAATTCTCTGGTACAGAACCTTTTTATCTGTATTATAGATAGCAATTCACAACTGCATGTTTCTGACAAACACTTGTGAATAATGAAGCATCTCGTTTTAGTTAGCAAAGTCCCCAAGCATTTCCTTAAAATGATCATGTATTTAGCTTAAAGAATTATGGGCACTCTTCAACTTAAGCAAAACAGAATGCAGAAGCAATCTTAGAAATATGTGCTTTGCCCAGAGATGGGGGGTGGAAAGGGGTAGCAGGAAGACGGGTCCATGTATGAGTGTATTTGTATATTCGTGCTGGGCAAACAGTTTAAAAGATGCCAATCTCCTTCATTTACTGTGTGTGTTGCCCTGAAGCCAAGCATATTGCAACATCAGAGCCCCAGGCACATAACTAACTAGCACTGGCTTGCCAAGGAGTGAACATGCAATGCCATGCCTCGCTACTGAGGAAAAAGAGTCTGTGTAAAGCATCACTTTGCAGGGTTTACTAATGGTGGGGCAGCAGGTCTGTGAATTAAGTTGTCTCTTAACCAACCTCACCCTGACGTCAACAGAAATGTAATTCCTAAAAAAAGATGCCCTACCAGTCTCTTAGCCCTATGAGCTATTCATTTGCTATGTGGCAGATTATAGTGGAAACATTTTTATACTTGCATTTGGATGTATTTTTACAATTGAAAGATTTAGAAAGATTTTTACCTGCTTATAACTTGGAAGTTTAGTGTGCAATGTAACAAAAAAAGATCAAGAAATGTCATGTTATTAGCATCATTCCACCACCAAACATAGAATGCTTTTATTGCCGATATTTTTTTTTGAATTCTGGCTCAGTTTTATTTTGCACCAGTGTGGCCCCAAGTTACTGCTGGTTGTATTTAGTTTGTGAATAGAAGCCCATAAGTGTTAATAGACTTTGTAACATTCACTGTAAGATGAATTATACAGGACATGGGGAATCTCATTAAGTCTTAAAATTAATTTAAATTAATTTATCTGTTTTCTCTAAGAAATGTTTATCATAAAATATATATGTGTATTTCCCCTTTGGTTATAAAATTTGGGAAAGTATGTACAAGTGCAGCTGCACTGACTTTAATTTTCTAGATGTCTTAATGAGATTTATTTGTTTTAGAGAAGAACAACTTGTTGAAAGCATCAAATTCTGTCTTACATAACTATCAACAGCCTCTTTAAGATGTGTGGTTATGTGATCTGTGTCATAATTGTTCAATTAGAGTGAAAGGTTAACATAATTCATTTTTAAATTTTATATTTGGAACAAAGCTGCAAGTTATGGTAAAGTACTGTACTGTGAGAAAGTATTACGATATTTAATACATCTGTGGCTTAACACTTGTGAGAGTTACCAGCTTGAAAATGATGGTGTTGACTACCTCTTGAATCACTTACATCTATCAACCACTGGCACCTACCACCAAGCTGGCTTTGATTAGTATGTGTTGCTTTTTGGTGTTAACAACTCTAACCATTCTAGAGACCAAAGTGAACCCTGATTTTTATATGTCTTTAATACGGTGTTTTATCTAGGGTTTTTAAATTATCCTGTGTAGTATTTAGATTACCTCATTGTCCATTTCGACTCATGTTGTTTACAGTGGAAATAACACTTGAACTGTATGTTTTTAAAGGTCAAAAAAGTAGATGTTTGGAATGGCATTTCCCTTGTGTGTGGTCATCTTGATGGACTAAAACACTGTTTGCCTTTCTGCAGACCATGGATTTAATATTCTCATTTCATGCCTATTGTCTTATACTGTCAATTATGGATATGTTGAGGCTTAAAAAAATTACTTGATTAAAAAATAAAACATGTAACGTTGGCATTTATAATGGGTTTTGGAGGTTTTTCATGATTTACGTGATTGCTACATTAAATAAATGGATGAAAAGCCATTTGGGCAGTAGTTACACCAATCTGAGCATAAGTTCAATAGTTTTAACATATCCTCAGGTAGTAGTGATTATTAACATGGAACTTACTTGCAATACAGATGGTGAATAAATGCAGTGTGAGTGAACAGGGAAAGGTGGGTCCTGCCATCAGTAGGATTTGTCTTGCATTATCCAGCAGGGATTGTACAAAGTGGTTTTTTTTATTATTATTTTTATTTTTCAGTATTATTAATATTTGAAACAGGGTCTCGCTGTGTTACCCAGGCTGGTCTCAAACTCCTGGGCTCAGTTGATCTTCCCACCTCAGCCTTCAGAGTAGCTGGGATTACAGACATGCGCCACCACCTGGCTGTGCAAATTTGTTGCCAGGGTATACACTCCATGTGGTCAGGAAGAGTGGTCTGAAACAAAATTTCAAAAGCCTTTTGGAGAAATCATTTTAGAATTTTCCTATAAGTTTTTCCTGATAAAGATTCTGGAAAAGGCTGGGCATGGTGGCTCACGCCTGTAATCCTAGCTCTCTGGGAGGCCGAGGCGGGCAGATTGTTTGAGCTCAGGAGTTCGAGACCAGCCTGAGCAAGAGCAAGACCCCGTCTCTACTAAAAATAGAAAGAGATTAATCGGACAACTAAAAATATATATATATATAAAAAATTAGCCGGGCATGGTGGAGCATGCCTGTAGTCCCAGCTAATTGGAAGCCTGAGGCAGAAGGATTGCTTGAGCCCAGGAGTCTGAGGTTGCTGTGAGCTAGGCTGACGCCACGGCACTCACTCTAGCCCGGGAAACACAGTGAGACTCTGTCTCAAAAAACAAAAAAAAAAGATTTTGGAAAGAAAAATGAATGCTAGGGTACAACAGTACCAAATATCTAAAATGTGAATGTAGATTATCAAACTATGACTGCAGTATTCACATAGCGTAAGAAAACTATTTGAGGCTGGGCATGGTGGGTTACGCCTGTAATTCCAACACTTCGGGAGGCCCAGAAGGGAAGATCACTTGAAGCCAGGAGTTCAAGACCAGCTTGGGTAACATAGCAAAACTCCATCTCTGCAAAAAATAATAAAACGTTAGCCAGCCATGGTGGCAAACGCCTGTAGTCCCAGCTACTTACGAAGCTGAAGCAGGAGGATTGCTTGAGCCCAGGAGTTCGAGGTTATAGTAAACTATGATTGTGCCACTGCACTCTAGGCAACAGTGAGAGACCCCATCTCTTAGGGGGGGAGGGGGGAAGGTAAAACTGTTGAATTCTACTGAGTTCTATAAATTGGCCAATCCTACAATTAAACTAATTTTTTACTCTACATGAGGATGATTCACTTTATTTTTTTGATGGTCTACTATGACTCCTACTTTTTCATTTTTATTTTATCTTTAATTGTGGTAAAAAAATAAAATTTACTATATTAACCATTTTTAATTGTACATCTCAGTAGTTTTGAGTATTTTCACATTCTCGTGCAGCAGTGGGTGATTCACTTTGCTTACGATGTGAAGGGCATTTTGTTGGAAAAGCTTTTTGTTATTTTAAAAGCAGTATTGTACTTTACTGTAGAGAATATGATAAATCTTAAAAAAAATAATCCCATCACCTGGAAACAACCAATAACATTTTTTATTAATTTTCTTCTGGTCATAAACACACACGGGGGTGATTTTTAAAATTATGTTGCATTATTTGGAGCTTTATACTTTTCCTTTAACATCATATAACATTTTATCATATCATTAAGAATTATTTAAAAACAACTTGATAAATGCACATTGGATTTGAGGAAGTGAGATTTAGGTTGAGCACAAAAGATGGGCCTGGTTTGGATGAAGGAAGGGAATCAGAAGAATATACAGAAGGAACAGCATAAACACGAGATCAAGAATAAGCTTTCCATGTTGAAGCAGTCAGTAAAGAGACTCATTTTGCTGGACAAAGTATAAAACAACAATTGTGTGTTTCAGAGGGCAACCGAGGCAGCCAGGAACTTGAGGGACTATACCTTTGAAAGAAGGGAAGCGCCTGAGGCGAGCGTGTTTACCCCTAGCCTTTCCCCTCGGAGCACTCTGCAGCTCCCTGAGGCACCACTGGGTGACAGGACCCAGCAGGAAGTGACAGCGTAGTGTGAGGAAACAGGAATTCGGGGCCGTCTGAGCAACAGAAAATTGAAGGACAAATCCCAGAGAGGAGGACTCAACAGGAAAGGGAGCCTCTAAAATCTTCATACAGATTATTTTCAAGACATTGACTGAATCTTACGACTCAGCAGAACACAGCAGCTGAGAGTAGGGCCGCGATGAGGAGGAGACCGGAGAGGAGCCTAGGGAGCAAAATTTAAGAACGTGCACATTTCCAGGGAGGTACCTTGGCCCAGGTGTCTTCCTGCCTCACCCTAGTTTACCCCTGGCTGGGAAGCTAAAAGAGGGAGAGAGGTCCTCAGTCATCCAGTGCTGGGGAGATAGAGACTGAATTTCAGGCCTCATTGACTTAGATGGCTCTTGGTAAACACCCTGTGCTTTCAGCGGTACCCCACAAAAGGGTATATAGACCCCGGAAGAATTATGCCTTAGGAGTAAGGGCTATACACTAGGAAAAAGCAAAACTGAAACAGACCAGCCCTAATAAAGCCTAATATTAACCCTTAATGGGACCAAAGTGACCAGCTAGTACGTTGCCTGCCCGCCAAAAGAGCCCTCTTTGGAAGAAGAGCCTCTATAAATTTTCATCTACAGTATCTAACATCCAATCAAAAAGTATGAAGCATGCTAATGTGAAACCAAAAGGCAGGTTTTTTAAAAAAAGCAACACAGTCTATACCACTTGTTTGGAATAGAGTGAAAGGGAGAATAAATGAAATACAGCAGCTAGAAAAAGTAAGAGTTAAGAATTTTTTCAGATAAAAAAAGTCACGTTTTTTTGTTTACTGTTTTTGTTTTGTAGTCATGCCTCGCTTAATGATCGGGATCTGTTCTGAGAAATGTGTCCTTAGGTGATTTTGCTTTTGTGTGAACATCCTAGAGTGCACTTACACAAACTTGGCTGGTATAGCCTACTGAACACCTAGGCTCTATTATATAGCCCGTTGCTCCTAGGCTACAAATGTGGACAGCATGTTACTGTACTGCATGAACACTACGGAGAATTGCAACACAATGGTAAGCGTTTGTGTATCTAAACATAACTAAGCATAGAAAAGGTAAAGCAAAAATATGGTATTATAATCTTATGGGACCAAGATCACATATGCAGTCTGTCATTGACCAAAACTTTGTTTTGCAGCGTGACTATTTCATTATTGGAAAAAATAAAATAGCAGGAATAGTGAATGTGGAAAAGCTACAAGTCTCAACAAAGTTACTACAATTATTATACAGTTGTTTCCTTAGCAAAGTTATTATAGTCTTGCTTCCCAACTTTCTTGCTCAGATGGTAGCTAGAAGCCCTGTTGGACTTCTGCTCTTTGCTTTTATTCCTGAATGTGGATATCTTTCCCCAAACCTCACTGTTGTAGGTTTGAAACTATAGTGACTCTGACAATAAGACAGACAAGATGCATAGATCCCAATGCCAGGGAAAAACAATCCTTTGCTTCCACTCCTCAATAGTGTCTTCTCCTGACCTTGTCCTTTACTCTTTAGGGACACCCTCTCACATGTCTGAAGGCAGAAGGGAATTGAAGCTGTGGGGAGAGAGTCTGCAGGTTCTAGAAGAGAGGCTAATAGGGAACCGGTTTCATGAAAGAATATAAGGAGAAAGGGCTTCTCATCACTTCTTTTGGTTGCTAAGTGGCCAAGGGAAGTATCAGACAGTTTGTGTGGATGTGGATTCTGAGACGGAAATAATAAATTTTCGTAATTTAATGAAACTCCCTAGACCATCATTGAAAAGCTGGGACTTGGGCGATCTGAATTTTTATAAATGTGTAGAAGCCCACAACCGTATGATGCTATTGCGCCCCGCGTGCTGATTTGGAGAAACATAGTTCACCACCTTCGTCCTCTCCAGGGAGCGACACAGGGAAAAACGATGAAGTCACAGTGTTTAAATTACAGATAGAAGTATTTGATAATTAAAATACAGGTAGTTTAATATGCTTCTGTAATTAATGTTTACGTTGGTTTTTTTCGAATAAAGAACAAATGTGAGGCCCACTGAAGACAACAAGAAGACCCAGAAGCCAGGCTTTCCTTCTGCGCACACAAGGTACTGCATTTGCATTACCTAGTGCTCGTACCTCCTGCATAAGCTGTCTGTAAGGGCCTTCGTAGGAAGCTTTCGCTTGCGAGGCTACCGAATCAAAACAACTGCTATGTGATAGCCACCATTCTGTGATAGATTCTGTTCCTGTTTTCTTGTTATTTTTGTGAAATATTCTCACAAAAACTCTTTCTATGGGATTTCTTGTTTACTTTGATTTCTAGAAACAATTCAAATTGTTGCTGAACAATTTTACTGAAAATAGTAAAAGAAGATTTTACTGTTATTCAAATATAATTCCTTTTACCCTCGGTTTAGAAGTCAGCATGTTATCCTTTCTAATCCCCGCCCCTCCATCTCTCTCTCTCAGTCTCTCTCTCTGTCTCTCTCTCTCTCTCTCTCACACACACACACACACACACACACACACTTTCTAAATTAGTTTTGGGTACCTGGAAAATGGTAAATGTTTCTGAGGCTGCAATATCAGGCATGTTTCTTAACGCAATACAGTATAGTATGTATATTTTGTTTCTAAAATTATTCACAATTTTTTGACGATGTGAGCTCTTTTCTGAAGGTCAAGGACCTCAATTTCTATTTAATTTCTGAGCTGCTCAGCATCTGTAGCTATCTGCCTGCTCCAGTTTGTAAAAATTCTTTAAAGCACCAACTCCAGTCTCAGGGTTTTTGCTTACTTTCCAAGTTACATGGGTTGCTCTCTTTGTCAAGAAAAGTGAAGGGGCTAGACTCATCCCCAGCTGTTACAGGAAGGGCAATGCTGCAAATCCAAGGTACAAGGAAAGACAATTTAGCACTTAGGAATTAAACCACGTTTACATTTGACTTGGTTCAAATAGATGTACTATTGGTATAAGGTCCTTTCTTACTGCTTTTCCATATTTTCCTCTGGAAGTGTGGCCTGTCCCTCACTACTGGCATGTCAGATACCTTAAGTGTTATTTATCACTTTCTTTCATTGAGAGCATCATGTCATATATTTAAGCCCTTACAGGTACTTCCACACGGGCTCTTCAGATTTTCTCACTTCTTCAGAAAATTAATGCTGCACAATAATTTTCATTAACTATGCCAGATATTAGTTTAGCTGGTTCTATGTTAAACGTGATCTGCCCAAAAGCAATCAAACTTAGCCATAGCAATCTATTTAAAACAATATTAATAAAACCTAATTATGACCATAATAAACTTTCTCATGGTAGAAAATTTGGAAAATAACAGAAGCGGGGCTGCAATGTGAGAAGCTGCTCTTGCAGTGCTCTGGAGATGGACCAGTCCATGCTGTTTATTTCCTCGGGTGGGCTTTTATTCGTTAATACTGCACAGCGTTCGTGGGGAAACATCAGATCGACAGGGAAATTTGAACACAGAACAAAATGGTTGGAAGAAACCTTGGCACGGCATCTGGTTCAATAGCGTGACTCCACCTACGGTCATACCTAACATTCAGATGGTATTATAATAATTTCCAAAACCTGCTGGAGAAGATTCAGCAAGTTCCTTTGGAACCTCATCTCAAACCGAAACAAATACGCAATAAAAGACTGTGGGACAAGGTCAGATTACTTAAGAGAGTTCATTTTTAAGGGCCATATTGACAACAGTGTTTCTTTTTAGTTTAAAAATTATTTCTTCATGGAACATTGTCCCCGCCTAACTGTTCTTCAGCACTTATGTAAAAGATGTCCTAAATAATATAACGCAGTCTAAATAGTGTGTCATAATGTAGTTCACCGTGAAGTGGGTCTTTGGCAGTGTAAAAATTCCTTATGGTTAAGACTAAAAGTGAAAGTCTGACTTTTAAAAAACCAGAAGAACTGAAGTTTAATGTAATAATTCTGGTTAAAGATTGAACAGGCTGCATTTCAGTTGCTGCCCAATACCACCAGAGGGCACTCTTCACCCGCTTGCAAACATTTTTTATGTTGCCTCAGAGCTATTGATACTATTTAAATGCCTGAATATTTCATATGATTGATAAACTTACCTAGGAAAATCTTTGGAAAAATGTATAATTATAAGTAATAACTTTTGGCTCTTATGCAGAAGACGGAAGCTGTCAGTGTGGAGCTCACGGCGCTGAAGGGATATTGATATTGTAACTTGCCTAAGATAAAGTATCTTATCCGAGTATTTCTAAGTCTTCTTGTATAAGAAACTTAAAAACTGTAAACATTCATATTACATTAAAAATTCATTGAATTAGTACCTCATAAATCTCTTCTCCACATTTCAAGCTATAAGAAATACTAGCCTTCTAAAATTCTTGGTTGGGATTTTATTACTTAAAACCTTTATGTTGTTCTCACTTAGACATCTTAATAGGTCTGGTTGTACTTCAGTTATCTGAGAAGAAACAATATTTTGTTAAAACGCTAACGTTATCACACCCAGGTGTTCTGAGTATTAGATTTAAATGTGTGTACCTAGTAGCAAGGACAAATTAGACACAAGTTTCAAAAAAATTTTTTTCAATTATAATTTAGTGAAGAGTTATTTCTGGCACCTTAATCTTCCATCCATGTGTCACTGATTAACATAATAATAGCTTTCACTTTTATAGCGCTTTATAGTTTACGTGGTGCTTTGAAATCTGGTTCTCACAAAACCCTCCTAAGGTAGAAATGCAGATGCTAATATTCCTGTGTTACAGAGGAATATACAATTGGGCTCAGGGAGATTACATTAACTGCTCGGGTCCCATAATCAGGTTTCGAGCTAGAAAAAGCACCTCAGAGTTCTGATTTTGATCACTCTCTTCTCCCAAACACCAGAACCAAGGAGTGAGTTTCTTTCTGGCTCTTTAGGAAGCTGCAGGTAGCAAAAGGAAATGACTAGAGAAGTTGAAAGGATCAAAATCACGCCCTAAGGAGACCACCTACGTTTGCTTTGGTCTGAGTGTTTCCACCCGTGCCACTCACTTCTGTTCGTTCCTCAAACCCGCTCTAACACTCGCCCTGCTCCGTGTCTTTCTTACAGCAGGAAGCAAGACTCTGAATGCACTGGTTGCAGAGTTTGGACCTGCCAGAACTGCCACCAAAATTTCCTGGCATGCTAGAACAAGAGAAAGTTCCTGGACATTACTACAAACCAGAACTTCTCAAATTTCCTTTCCATTTGAATCACCTGGGAAGCTTTCACGACTCTCGATGCCCTGATGAATCGCACCAGAACCTCGGATTCCAACACGCAGCTGCGTTAAGGGTCACTGTTCCTGGTGCATTGTGTTAGCATCTGTGAGGGGGGGTTCTTGGAGATGGAATTTTAACTTGTTCCCTGAGTGACTCCTTTACAAAAAGTTTGAGAACTACTGACCAAAAGCCAACAAATACAAGTTGCTTTTAATTAAAGCCACTGGGCTAACGGAACAAGAATACTTAGGTTCTAGTTTTTCTTGAGTTCAATTTTCTCAGCCATAGTTTCCTCATCTGCCAAATAAGGGGGTTGGGCTAGTCAAGGGGACCTCAATATGTGGTGCCCTTAATGGCAGTGTCAGCATCTTCTCAGAACTTCTTAGAAATGCAGATTGATGGGCCCTACCCAGATACACTGACTCAAACTCAGCGTGGGGCCCACTGGACTTTAAGGAGCATCCAGGTGATTCTGATGCACATTCGGGTTTGAGAACCCCTGAACTGGTTGAAATTTATATGCTCTATCTGCTCTAAAATTCAACAATTCTGTCTCTTCAAGAAGAAAACCTCAACACCATTCTAGAAGGGGGTTTTCAGCAAGCTGACTGCTTTGAGGATAACTGCTGAGAAACCCTTTAAACGATATGAAAGGAAACACTGGCTATTTGGTGGTGAAAGGAGCTAATACAGCGCTGGGTGTTGATGATACTGATATCATGACTTCAGGCCAACACAGCATGTGTGAGGGATAGGACAAGGGCGTCACCGCCCTGAATAGAAGGACAGCCAGAGGGGACAGCTAGGAGGACTTTGCCTGTAAATCACCCTCAACCAAAATAAAGTCCTGACCCAGTTGGACAGCGAGGGACACATGGAGCAAGGAGACACCGTGCCAGCCTGAAGACGTGCGTACACCAGAGCTGGAAGAGCCGTCACCTGGTCTAACCTCATCTTACAGATGAAACTGACGCCCAATAGGTGATGTGATTTGCCCCATATCCCAGCATTAATAGGTAGCCAGACCTGGAAGGGAAAACAAGTTTCCTGAGAGTTTTTGAGAACTTCTCCCTCCCCCATACCCTGAGGTCTAGCTGAACTTCTCTCCATCCCTCTTATTGTCAAAATGAACCCATCTTGTGTCCCGCATGGATCCATCCCACCTGCTCCCAGCTTACAGGTGGTCGCCACAGAGAGACAAGCAAGTGGATTTGTTTAAAATAGTATGTGCAAATGTTGGCCACGGCTTAACACGTTCTTCCTTCTCTTCACCTTGTGGAGATCGCTTAGCCTAACGCCAGCTAAATGATCTACCCACTGCTGCTCAGAGAGGTCTCTACAGCCTCCCTTCTCTGCCTAGTGCTCTCTGGGGCACTTGTCTAAGTCAAGATGGGCTCTTCTCTCTGCCCCTGTCGAACAGGTCCGGAAGGACTGCAGCCTTGGGTGCGGGGCCACCCATGCCTCCAGCCAGGTCTGCTGTAGCCGAAGGAGCCTGGTGACAATCCCCTGCTCTGTCTGCCTCATCCCTCACATTCCGGCATTGACCTTCAGGCTCTTTAGAAGGACTGTGGCTGCCAAGATTCCAGAAACCTTCAAGGATTCGGCTTGACAATCAAAGGGGAAAGGAATTGAGGGCTAACACGAGTGCCAACCATGTGCTAGGAAAGGCTCTAGTGGACCCATGAGGACACAATGACTCTAAGAGGTTTCACAACTTGCCTAAGATCACACGGTCAGAGCTGGTGTTCAGACCGCATCTATCTGACCTCAGAGCGACGTCCAAGACAGAAGGACTCCACCTTCTTTTTCAGGTCCGTGCTTTAGAGCTTAGATCTAACAGAGAGGTCGAAGTGAACAACGTGGATAAGAAATCTGGGGCAAAATGTAACTAGGACTCCACATTTCACATGAACTGATAATTTTAAAGGCTATTGTCAGATTTTAATTTTTCTTTTTTCTAAGAAAATGCTCCTCCATAGAAATATATGTACAAAAAATGGAAAGTCTTACATTTTTCTACTTCAGCATGGAAACTCCTTGAGAATCCAAGAAAAAAAACTGACATGCAGGTGGCTTCCTGCTCACCACCTGAGGAGATCTGAGAGGCGCACAGCAGAGAATGCTGGCTCTGGCCAGACGGGTCCAGGAGGGAGTCCTGGCTCCCGGACTTGCTGGGTTGTCTTGGTGAAATTAGTCTTATTTGAGCTTCAGTTTCCTCGTCTGTAAAGTGGTGATCATAAAAACTACCTTACGGCGGCTGGGCGCGGTGGCTCACGCCTGTAATCCTAG
This sequence comes from Avahi laniger, assembly GCA_963575035.1. Lineage (NCBI taxonomy): Eukaryota > Metazoa > Chordata > Mammalia > Primates > Indriidae > Avahi > Avahi laniger. The sequence continues at coordinate 23,783 of CAUYSK010107158.1, forward strand.
CACTCTGGGAGGCCAAGGTGGGAGGATCATTTGAGCTCAGGAGTTGGAGACCAGCCTGAGCAAGAGCGAGACCCCGTCTCTACTAAAAAAAATAGAAATTAGCTGGACAACTAAAAAAATATATATAGAAAAAATTAGCTGGGTATGGTGGTGCATGCCTGTAGTCCCAGCTACTCGGGAGGCTGAGGCAGGAGGATCACTTGAGCCCAGGAGTTTGAGGTTGCTATGAGCTAGCATGATGCCATGGCACTCTAGCCCAGGCAATAGAGTGAGACTCTGTCTCAAAAACAAACAAACAAACAAACAAAAAAACTACCTTGTGGAATTGTTGTGAACATACTAAATTGTGTGTTTCAAATGCAGTCTCTGGTAAACAGTAGGCACTCAATAGATAGCTGTTATTGCTATATCACATTGTGTTGTAATTATTCTCACGAGTAAAACATATCAACACTAATGAGAAGAGTTAAGAGAGATCAGATGAGAAGAACAAAAGTAGTAGGAAGCACATTGGAAAACAATTAGATCCCCCAAGTAACAGAAGCTATTTGAAGAGAAAAGAAGTCAGAGCAGATGAGCAAATTGAGGTGGTTTCCCGTGCAACGTAGCAGGTCTGCTGTGAGGTTTGTTGCTGAGGTTTGTTGCACGTCTGAGCTCCGTTCTGAGGTTTCACCTTCTCCAGTCTCTGCACAAATGGCATAATTTTATGTAGCCGCCAACAGTTGTGAGCAGCTCGGTAAGTTTTCTTCACTTACAGATAAATATCGAGAATTAAAAGGCTAGTATCATTTCTCCCTCGAGGCTCCTTTCCCGTAAGAGCTGGTTTAAAGTTGTAGGACTCCCATGCACGCAGGTGTGAGACATCTAGCTCCATTTAAACCACATTCGATCCCGTTGGCCCGTCATTCAAGGAGTGGGAGTGCAAAATCTGGGGTCGTTGGCGCTTCGTCCTCCTGGGAGCTGGCCCAGCGGCGTCGGGCACCGCGGCAGAGCAGGCAGCTGTGACAAGCAAAGCGGGGAGGGAAGTTAGAAAGGTGTAGCCAAAAGCTGGGAAGAGGCGAATTCTCCCACAACAGGTTGAAGAAGAAAGCCGAGAGAACTCCAAAGCCAGTGGGGGTACGTTTGCCCCCAGCAAATAGCAAGATAATATTAATATTAACGTCGTGTTTAACGTCCAGGGCCCAGCGGTGCAGCAGGCCGACGCTGTACAGATGATGTGGGAACCGTGAAAGTGCCGGAACGAGGAATGAGAGCAAGGCCTAAGCGTCGGGTGGAGCAGCGTAAGAGCGTGGTTGGAAACACGCTGTAAGGTAGAACTGGGAAAGTGCCCAGACCAAGCATGTATTTGGGTCCCGGTTGTGTCGCCTGTGGAAACGTGACCTTGGACCAGTCACTTATCCTGTCTGTACTTCCCCTCTCTCCCTTCTAAAAAGGGGACACTCAAACTGCCCTGCCACCTTCACAGCACTGTTGAGGATTCAAACAGAGGGGATACGTGAAAGAGCTTCACTAAATTCAACCATGATCTGAAGGGACTTTGAAAACCTAAACAAACGTCCCTGCCCTGGCTGCTACACGATGAGCCGCACCGAGGGTGGCACGTGGTGGAACAGCTGACTCTGCAGAGGGCATGACATTCGGCTGGGAGGTGACGAAGTCCATCGCAGGGGCACTGCTGTGGGGGACGTGCGGGCATTCAGGGCAGAGGTGGCCTTGCGCGATGAGCCCAGGGACTGTCTGTCACTGCCCTGGCGGGGTGCAGGGAGAGGAGTGACAGTGTGGAAGGCCATGCTGGGAGTGGGGGCTTCTCTCTGCAGGTCAGGAGGCCATCAGAAGGTTTCCATCTCCGTTGGCAAATTCTCAGATGACCCTGATGGCAGCGCGAAGGTGGGTGGGAAAATGCCAGGCCAGAGGTAGAGAAACAAGCTGGGGTTCTGTCGCAGGAAGCTGTGGAGGCCAGAAATAGAGAATGGTGAAATTTGTTACTCCATTTTAAAACAATAAAAAACCATTACATGTTAACATGAGCATTTTTCTTGAAAAATAACTATTAAACTTTAAAAAAGTAAAAAGTGGCATTGTTTTACACTTTTGCAAGTCTTTTAAAAGTCCAGCATAATAGAGCTGGATTCTCACATTTGCTTCTGCATTCAGTATGTTGCATTGTTGGTTGAAGTGCATGAAGAAAATCTGGCCTCAGCTAGATTTTGGAAAAGGAAGGAGTAATTTAATAGCCTTTAGGGATAATTGTGGCTATTCTTGATACCACACAAAAACTCTACAATTGATAGTTTCTTAAAGGTTGGTTGCAATGTGGAATCTGAAACCATATCAGTGACCTTGTTGTGCCGTCACCCTGGTCCAGCTTGCACTTGGAACGGATCTCATAGCTGTGCGTGACGTTACAACATCACACGTGGATTAGTGAATACTTGCTCACTTAGTTGTGCAGCTCTTCCAAATGTTAAAACATTTCAAAATAAAAGATCAAAACATCATTAAAAATTCATTATTATTCGTTCATTCATTGGGGGGAATAAAGAAAAAAAACCCACCTTATTAGAAAAATCTTTATGTATTAGGAACCTGACAAGCTCTCACCATGGTACCTTCAACTCAGAAATCTGTATCTTCAGCCCAGATCCCTCTTCTGAGATCCAGGCTGATTCATCCAGTTGCCTACTTGACATCTCGCCACTACCTCAAAGGCCCCTCAAACTCAGCTTGAAGAAAACATGCTCAGGCTGTGCACACACACCTGGTCCTCCTCCGTGTTCCTAGCCAGGGAAAAACCAGCAGTAATGCGAGCTGGGAATCTTCGACATGCCCCCCGCCCCCGCTCCCACAAATCCATAGCCAAGTGCGTCACGTCTACCTTCTGGCGGGCTGTGGCCATGTCTGTCCACAGAAAACCCCCAGGTGGACATCAGTGGACATTCTCAGGTCTTACAGCACAGCTTAGGTAAAGGGAAGTTGCCCTGAAGCTGCCTAATCAAGTTCAGAGCCCAGAACCCTGACATCAGGCCCAGATGACATGGCTTATGGAGCGACAGAATTAATTCCTCTCATGGTAGCGTAAGATGCCCCCTTTCGTTTGGGTCTAGCCTCGGGGCTCGCTGGAGCTAGCTTTTTAGGTGCCAAGGACTTGCTACTAGAGCCCAAAAGATGGGCTGTCAAGTTTCCATTCCAATACCTAGGACAGCTGATGGAAGAAAATGTGGGTTTCTCCAAGAATAGAAACTGTTCCCCTCGCCCACCACAGAATAGATCCAGAGGGGCTTTTCTGACTCCTTCATGTGACGCTTTGTTGAACATTATGAAACTAGAAGACGTTCAGAGGCGGTGATGCAGCTTCTCGACTGCCGCATCCACTCAACACTGTCTAAACTGCCTCCGGCCCTTCCTTTTCAAAGCCAACAGCAGCCAGGATGGCAGCCCAGGGCCCATGACGTTAGGTGAAACTGACCCAAGAGCACCACCCTGGCTGGTCCGCTCAGACTAGCTAAACTAAGGCGACTTCCGTAACCTCTGAAGGTAACTGAACCAACCCCCAGCATTCGGGCATGGCGTTACAGCAAACCAGCTATATACAAGAGGAATGAAAAAAAAATACACACATTTTCTAAGTAAGAAATTTATTTGATCAAATGGCAATATATGAAGATATTTTAAACTATAAGGCTCTATTCAGATAAAATGTATCGTTATTATAAAGTAAATGTTATCAATGTAAATGGAACCTAAAAACAGAAAGAATGAGCTTTCTATAAATAATACGTCCATCTAAAGCATTCATAAAATCCTCGTGTATCTAGAAACTAGGCTGTAAGTATAACAGAAAAACCTGTGAATAGCACTTACGAGCAGGTTTCTTAAATTTATGATGCCTGAAGTATGTCATTATACACAAATATTTTGGGGGTTTCTGCGATAATCAAAACATGCTGCCGCCGGTAAGAGAAAGTATCCCACAACAAGCAGAACCAAAACAGTGATTATGGCTCAACCTCAAGTCCCCTGCACAGCATCCTACCGTTCCAATCCTTGGGACCTTGAATTGAGTTATTCTCTAGCTGAGAATAACTAGAAAAGGAGGTTGGGAAACCAGGGTTAAAAAGAGGGAAGGGAGAGGAAACGCGTGGCAGGGTCACAGGTTTCTATAGAACAGCTTCAGAAACGGCCAAGGAAATGGATTTAAAAATGACCCCAAACAGTGGATCCTTGGGGCTGCACCCTGGGGACTGCAGGGAGGCGGGCGCCAAGCCCCACTGATAGGGACTGACCTGCATGCCACCTGCTTGGTTTGGAGCTCGCACACACATTAGCAGGAAATCTTCGCTGCAGGACCAAGTCATTACCTGGGTGTACTGGGGACGGGGCAGTGTGTAGGTTACACCAGCTTTCCCCAAAGATTTCTGCCAGCATCCAGCTGACTCTGTCTTTGGGGCCATGATGGGACCTGGGAGGCAGGAATTAGCAGCTTCAAAAGTCATCAAATCAGAAAAGCTTCAGATGTGTAAGAGAACCAGATACAAAGAAAGTGATGTCACCCAGCACACACTGTTAGCAGCAAAGCACAAATGTGTCCGATGATTAAAGTGAAATTGAGTGATATGAAAAAACAGAAAAGATTCCAGAAAGCCAAGGATAACTTAAAATAATTATATAGCACCAATTATTACTAATTTAAGATATATAAACATTATTGAAGATTTATGTAGTATCTGTGCTATTAGTTTTATAAATATAACTATGAAGGCCTTCAAAATATTGTAAATGACATATACATTCTAGTATAAATATATACACTCCAGATTCACACAACTGAGTTGATGTTACATTTAAACACAGATTTGGGGTTATATGTAGAATAATTTTTGTAGACCATTTTCTGAACCTTGATCACACAGCTAAGTGAACATCAAAAATCACAGGAAGCATCTTTTTTTTTTTTTTTTTTTTGAGACAGAGTCTAACTATGTTGCCCAGGCTAGAGTGCCGTGGCGTCATCCTAGCTCACAGCAACCTCAAACTCCTGGGCTCAGGCAATCCTCCTGCCTCAGCCTCCCGAGTAGCTGGGACTACAGGCATGCGCCACCATGCCCGGCTAGTTTTTTTAATATATATTTTTAGTTGTCCAATTAATTTCTTTCTATTTTTAGTAGAGACGGGGTCTCGCTCTTGCTCAGACTGGTTTCGAACTCCTGAGCTCAAACAATCCGCCCGCCTCGCCCTCCCAAAGAGCTAGGATTACAGGCGTGAGCCACCGCGCCCGGCCCACAGGAAGCATCTTATTGGAGACTTTGGCAGCAAACATGTTTTTATCTATGTATAGATGCGATTATACAAAGATACACTTGTTCATTTGTATAAATGAATTTAAAGTACTCCATAGGAGATCTTACACTTAAAACACTTTTCTGTTTTCCTATCTGTTTCTTTGCAATCAACTGTATATGGGAAGGCTACTCAATGGCTTACGGCTCCTTTTCTCTGAGTCTCATGGTCTTCCTAACAGGTGTGTATTTAAAAATAGTTTCATGTTTCCCATTCAGGCTAAGTGGCTTTCAAGATTCCTAACTTTGAGATTACAATCTTCATTGTCAATGACACTGATACACACACACACACACACATTCTTTAATATTAATAAAAACAGCAAGTGATTTTATATCACCTACTTTTAGCAGTGTGCTTTGAAAATGGATTTGTTCCCAGCACTACAGAAAATAACCTCCAAACACATCCAGGTTGATCATTAAAGATGACCCTCTCTGCTGTCTGGGGCTGGCAAAGTGAGACAAGGCTGAAAATAAGACAGGATAAGAAAACCCCAGGGTTCCCTGGATCCACAGAACCTTAAAAATATGAGCATGGCAGAATCTAAAATTACTTTCTACCCAGAGAAGAATGTTCTATCTAACGACCGTATAGGGTGATTTTGGCAAGTTAGTCTTATGCACGTGTGAACTAAATGGGCTGCCTGACCTTACTCCAATGGCTAGAGGACATCATAGTCACACCTGTGCTCTCAGGTATAGAAAGAGAGAGAGACAGAGAGAGAGAGAGAGAGAGAGAAGTCAACCTAAGTGAGCTTCACAATCTTAAAGCCAAGGTTGTCATTGACCTTTGCTTCATTTCTCCAAAACAAATTCCTAATTTAGCTAACTAAAGAGACTACCATGGCAGTAAGGTTAAATCAGCCTTTTCACTGTGGTGTTAATGGGCCAACACATGGTAAATATGTCAGGAGCTGGATGCCCAGCATGTAAATTTAATTCAAATGAAATTACTAATATACCATGCTCCCAAAAAATAGATTTAGGAAAATGAGGTGACTCTAGATGAGCTTATTTCCATGCCTTTCCTAAGAAATCACCTCATGGCAAGAGATGCGACTTTTGACTCAGTTCACCTGAAGATTATTTCATTTGGGACTTTTCTTAGTTATTCAATGTCACAGGGAAGGGACTGACTGAAAGTTGGTTCTATTGGATGAAACTAAATAAACATGAATGGGGCGTGACTAGCACAGCCATCAATGGGCCTCACTCCACTGAGTGGCCGGGCCAAGTGCCGCAGCCACACTGACCTGACAGACCAAAGAGTAATGTATGTTCTCATTTCCCACCAGCCAAACACCACTGTTTCCTAAAACACGAATCTAGTAGAAAAGAGAGCTCTGGAATCAAGGCCCTCACAGCAGGATCTAAGGTGGGCATCCACGGCGTGGCCTGTGGCAACCTGCTCCACAGCTGTGTCCACATCACACCCCGGCCCTGGGCAACTGGCACACTTTTAAAAGAGACATCTCTGCCTCTGGAGGAACAACCTGAAATTTCAGAATACAGATAAAGAATGAAGCTGACTTCAGTCACCTCATCCTGTTCAGCCATTTGACTCCTCTATCCTCCTGACCCTAAATATGGTGTCCCCCAGAACGAGTGTGTGAGACAAGATGGCTCCAAATCACAAGGAAGTTGAGTTTAGCTGAAGGTCGACACCGAGCTCAGAAATGCTTCCATTTGTTATCTTTCCAGCTTCAGGTTGCAGACCAGTTTATAAACGGCATAACATAAGGCTAATGTGAGTAAAGTCTGATGAGTTTTCTCCATTATCAAGCTATCTGCACAGCACACAAATAAGGGTGACCTAGTGAAGTAACACTTCCGGCCTGGGAGAAAAATAAAACCAGTCAAATCACATCTTTCTCTAAAATTTCCCATTAAAAAAAAAAAAATCACTGAATAAAAAGCCTGAGATTCCCTGCTGTTTTATGTTACTTTAGCCTCAATTTCAAACTTGTATCACAGGGACAACCCCACTACCGTGGTGGAGAAAAAACTGTGAGGAAAAAAGAACCGCCACTTGGAAAAATAAGTGAAAAGGCATTTGCATGGACACAGTGCAAAGATTTTTTAACTTAAAACAATAATATATCTAGAAAATACTGTGAAAATACATATCTCAAAATAGAACAAGGTTTAGTCAGAAGGCTCAGTAGAACAATTACTTTAAAATCTGACCAACTAAAAAGATAGGTAAAATAACCTTTCCATCTTTGACCCTTCCTTCCTTCCTTTCCAGCCTTCAGACGCTACCAGTCTGGATGTGCTAAAGCAGAATAACCTAAAAGCCATGAAAAAGTGCTGGTGTTTTCCAGGATCTCTTCAAGACCGTTTCCATCTTGGTAACTTTAATTCTCTCTCTGATCAAGGCAACTGACGGACTTTAAATGTATTTGGAGTCATCGGTTCGAAGACATCGTCGTCATCTTCCACCCCTTCTTCTATCGGTTTCATCTTGGCGGAGGAACGCTGGTGTGGGGATGACACATCTGTGACAAGACACAGAGAGAAAACTGCTTAATGTACAATCTGCCCTGATCAATTATAAGCTCCAACAGGAAAATAAAACTCTGTGGGAATCTATAGCTAGCACCAGGAATGCAATTTCCATAAACATTCTATTTTCAATCCAGCATTTCAAAAAAAACAACAAAGTCAAGAAGAGATTCTCAGTCATGAGAACTGATGTGGAACAGATTCCACTGCATATGCTTGGATGATATGAGCTTTTCAAATATATGCAGTTCCCAGTGGGTTACCCCAAAGTCTGTTTAAGACTCAGAATGCATGTTTCTACATTACTATCATACATATTAATATTGCTATTAGGCTGGATGTCGTGGCTCATGCCCGTAATTCCAGCACTTTAGGAGTCTAAAGTGGGAGGATCCCTTGAGGCCAGGAGTTTGAGACAAGCCTGGGCAACACAACGAAACCCCCTATCTACAAAATAATATAAAAATTAGCTGGGCATGGTTGACGGCGCATGCCTGTAGTCCCAGCTACTTGGGAGGCTGAGGCAGGAGGATCACTTGAACCCAGGAGTTGGAGATTGCAGTGACCAATGATGACACCATTGGACTCCAGCCTGGGTGACAACAACAAAAAAGTCCATCTCAAAAAAAAAAGTTGATATTAATGTAATAATTGGACCTTGAAAGCTGATTTAACTCCTAATTTCCAGATAAATAGTTCTATTCTAAAACTATGGAACCTAACACCATCTGCAATAACACCTACAAGTACATTTCTTGCCTCTACTGGTCCAGCCACTCCTTGGACTGACACAGGAAGGAGATGGGGATGAGGAAGAGAGTCCAGGCACTCGGGAGGGAAGAGCCAGGTGGAGAAAATACAGTCCCAGGTAGCAGGAGGGGAAAGAGCATCACCAGAGCCTTCTAGGATGCCATTTAATCAAAGGAACCAAGAAATGATTCATTCATTCAGTCACTCATTGTTCATGCATTCACCAAATGCTTATAGAGCATCTACCAATAATGGACACCATGCCTAACGTAGAAGAAAATATCGTCCAAAAGTAAGAGAAGTTATCATCAGTAGATTTCTCAAGGTGCCTAATGAGCGGCTCACATGACAGCACAAACGTAAGCTCCCCTCCATACAGTTACACACCCACTGTCAGTGTCTCCCTCTGCCCCACCCACTGGTGCCATCTCCTTGCTGCCCAAGGGCAGTGCAGAGTGGCACTTGGTCAGCCAGCAAATGCGGAACTCAGGCTGGGGAGCAGGTTGATGGTGGAAGGGCAAGGGGTGAAACCTGACTCCTTAAGTACTTGCTAAGAGCAAAGGCGAGTGGAGGGATCTCATTAAGACATTTAACAGATTGGCTGCAAGATGACCATGGAAATCTATCAAGGTCAGCTATCATTTGCTGGCAAGAGTCAGCAGCAAACAGCAGGGTCGGCCAGCACCGAGAGGATGCTGCACTCAGCAAGGAGGGGCAGGGGCTGGCAGCATGTCCCATGCTGCTCCCGGGAGGGAGGCTGAGACGGTGGCGAGGGCGCTGCACTCAGCCATGGCACAGGGTGGGGGGGCACACACAGTGGATAAGACCAGAGACTCAGGAAACACTTCCAGGCTCCAAATCCCTGTTGCTTCCTCAATTACTAAACCTTTCCAGGCCTCAGTTTCCATATCTGAGGAAAGGGGATATGCATAGGACCTGCTTCATAGGGTTGTTGGGAGGATTAAACAAAATACTGAATGTGATGTGCTTAAGCAGGGTGTGGGGCACATACAAAATGTCCCTAAAGGTCATTTATTATTAACTGTACAGTCATTTGGGGAAATGCTACTACCAACAGTCCCATCTTCCAAAATAAAAAGATAATTTTGCAGGGATGAGCTTTGGTATAGGTAATGTGTACCGGCTTTTACATACATGGATATTGTTCACTTACAAACATTTAAAGTCAAAATACTGAGTTTCTTGAATGATAACTACCGATATAATCTGTAGAAAATACACCTCTATTAAAATGGTCCAACACAGAACACAATTCTGTCTTAGAACACAGCATGGTAAGTTCTCAGGCAAGTTCCTTTTATTCTTTTCCTGCAGGTGACATCAAACACACAATGTTTTTACAACCTTTAATTCGCACGTCTACTCAAATGGCAATGAATACCATCTGTGTGACCTTGGGCAAGTTACTTTACTTCTTTGTGCCTTAATTTCCTTGTCTGTAAAACAGGAATAATAAGAACAGTATCTATCTTGTATAGCTAAGGTTTAAATGACAATATTTGTAAAGTTCTTCGATCAGTACCTGGGATAAAATAATCACTATGTAAATACTTGTTAGAATATAAAATTAATTAATTGATATGGCCTTTGGAGGGCAGTGGCCTTAATAATGAGCAAATGTGTTAAAACTCATCATTGCCCATAGGAAGGCCAATAAAGGAAACAGGCCTTGTGCTAAAATAGGTTTGTGTATCTCAATCTAAGCTGTCCTGAGTGCAGTAAAATTGTCTTTTTTTTAAAACGGCAACAGCCATGGCTTCCATCATATTTCTAGCCTTAAGTCATGATTGGGTTTCATAAAATATTAACTTAGGCTAAGTGTCTGTGATCAGATAAAATCTTTAAAATAAACAATAAGATGGCATGTCTAAGAGCATTAAACCAAATCAATAATATACAACATTCAGACATAATTGTATAATATACATAACAGAAACACACCCAAGTCTATTTTGTCTGAGGAGGTGGGACTAACGGGTCTCCAGTTTTTAAGTCCATCTATCAGATCAGGGGTGACAGTCCATAGTCTACTGAGGCTGGTACCCACATTGGAGCCACAGTGTGGCCTGACCGTCTCAACTATCTCCCCCATCGCTGCATTTTTTCACTGAGAGAAAAAGAAGAGAGGACCCAATACAATTAGAAACGATCAAGTGAAAACTTTCTAAGGACTTCCAGCTTTTCCACGTTCCCACTGTGTTTGCCTGGGCAGAAGCAGAGTTATGGTGCTCACTATATAACATTAGAAGGATAGTCAGAGTCACTCACCATCCTCAGGGCGACATCCAGGAGTCTCCAAGTTGGGCTTGCTTTCCCCTTCTAGTCTAAGCTCCTGCAAACTCGCTGTTCTCCGAATCCAACCCAGCCTTTTCCTCTTCTCCTCCTGCTTTTCTCTCCACCTGGAATGGTCCCTCCACTCCCATCCCTACCCACCAAATTCCTGTCTTTTCCTCAAGGTGCAGTTCAAACTCCACCTCCTTCAAGGCTGATCTTCCCTGACTCCTGCGGGGAGATTCTACCCTCCTCCTCAACACCTTCAGCCCTTACACGGTCTGCGTCTCTCCCTCATGGGAAAACAGGCATCTTGAGGGCTGTAAGCGTGGCCTCTTCTCCCTGCAGCCTCACTGAAGCACGCCACACATAGACAGGGGCTTTATAATTATTTAAGTACGTGGTCGTGAAAAAAAATCCCTCCTCTGAAACGCCATGCAGGGAACTTCAAAAGAGAGTTCCTTTCCTGTGGGAGAAAGACATGGCCGTCACATGTAATCCCTGACAGCTCAGGCCCAAACCCTGCCGGTGGGGCACACCAGCGATCCTCACATGCAGGCAGGTCTCAGGGCACAGTAAAATCTCACTAGGAAAAGAGACTGTTATCACTCTATTCTGCATCATGTCCCCCGAAGGAAATCACTTTCATATAGCTGACTGGGCGCTGCCTAGAACCGCCGAGACTGCCGTCCTCCCAAGGGAACTTCAATGACTTAACTGCACCGTCACCTGCTACAACATTTTTATCCGATCAGCAGAAAGGATCAGGGAGACTACGGGTGCTAGGTGCTGTGTTAAACGCTGGGGAAATAAAAACAAATCAGACCTAGTCTCTGCCTCTATCTTATTTTACTTCTCAGGAACTCAATGCACTTTTCATAGACATTCGTCCTCACCACATCCATACTATTATTTCTACTTTATAGTCAGAAGCTGAAACAAAGACAACCTGTGACAGAAAACAGAGAGGGGCGGTGCTGTGAATCAGCTCATTTCTCACCAGGGCATGAACCACTCAGACAGAAACACATCCAGGGAGAATAAAGCAGGCAGCCCGAATGGCCTGGCAAGATTTAATTTTTCTGTGAAAGTTCTCTTCACACTCAGAATACTTGACTCACTTCCATTTCAGGCTTTGTGGCTGAGAGTCTCCGAGTCCCCCAAGTCCCAATCATCACAACACTGCCTTGCTGCCCTTTCTCCACCATGGCAGACGCATCAGCAGACAGGAGGAACCCAGCCCGACCTCTAAGTGCCAGGAGCTACCCCAGTGCCAGCTGGCTGCCTGACCCCTCGCTAGGAATCAGAGCGCACTCTTTGTGGCAATCTCAGTTAGCCTGGCCTCCTATGCCACAAGAGCCAAGTCCAATATTCATAACCAGGAAAATGAAAGGATCATCTGGGCACAGCTAGGGATCTGTGACCCTCATGGCCAGAAGAAATGCCGGCTTTGAGGAACAAGAAGCCCCTTGATATGGAGCTCTCTGGCCTCTATCTGGAGACCTGCCAGCCAGTTCCATGGAAAGACTCGGAGCCCATCAGAATACAGCTGAAAAGTCTTTCTTAAGCCTCTTATAAATCCAAAATCAATTTTGAGTATGTACAAAAAAATGAGGGAATATTATACTTTAAGGGAACTATCTTACATTTCATAAGTTGAACACCAAAAAATTCCTTCTACCAGTTTGCCTGGTTCTTTATTAATTTTATGCACCAATGCGTCATTAGAAATTTGCCTAGAAGGCCCAACTACCTTACAGAGATGTGAAAGCATGAGAGGAGAGAGGAAGAAATAGAGCTTATCTTACGTTCTTTTTCAAATTACTCTAACCCTTCAAGGACATTACTGTGAGGCTCACGATCTCTGTATAATGCTTTACTTTTCATTCATTCCAAACTCTACAGGGGTAAATAATTCCATACCCATAAGTTTTCCAGAAAACAGATTCTTACTCTTCTACTTAAACCACTTTTACGGTTGGGAGACAGAGTGGTTAACTCTATCCTGTGGTATCTATTATGATAAGGCAAGGATACTTATAATTATTTTTTGCTATTAGCTATAATCACCTTCCAATTTGCTAGACTGTGGCTACCAATTAACACAGTTTATTATAAAAGCATGTAAACAGTCTCAGACTCAACTGTAATTCAGACTTATCAGGTGTGAAATTGTTAAGTAGTTTCATCAAGAGTTATTGTTGCTTGAGGGATGTTTCATATTATACACCAAGCGGCAAAAAATCCTCCACCAAAGGGACGTCTGCATTCCTTCCATAAATATCGATGCACCAAAGGTGCAGGATTTTATTCTGAGTTGTATGGCACATTCACAAATGGATGTTTGGGCGAGAAAGAGAACTGTAGCACCAGGCTGCAGTCCTGAGAGTAAGAAAGAAAAACTCAAACTCGAGCACATGGGCTTTGAGCAAATGTAGCAGACTGAGACAGCAGTAAGAGCCCTGAACCAAACAGTTAAAAACCTCTGCTCAAGTCAGATGGCAGGGGGCGGCCACACCGTGGGTACACACAAGGGGATTTGGATACGGCCAGCAGTCTCTCCTCAGCAGACGCGTTCGGACAGCGGCTAGTGCCGAATGCTAGCCGAGCAGGACAGGTGCTTACCATTAAGATGCCCTGTGTGTCCTTGACGGTCACTGCCTGCAAATGCAAACTAGACATAGGGTCTCTCCCAGGAAGTAGAAGTAAACAGGCGTATTTATTGTTCTTAAATTCGGAATGAAGGTCGTGTCTGTTCCAGAGGATGAATAAGCTACCTCAAGTCTGAGCTTCAAATAAGTAGAGTGCCATGATGTGAAGTTTGTCACGTGACTTTTATCTTTGCTTAAGAAACACACTTTTTTAAAAAGGAGCAACACTTTTATAAACTATCTAATAAGAATGCCCTAGGATTTTTTTCTTTTCTTCTATAAACTTTAATGACATTTTCTCCATTCCTTTCAAAGTGTTATTATTTTTATTATGTTTAACCATCTGGCCAACTGCTTTAGCAAGTAATTAAAAACCTACAGGAGTTTAGAATTTTAATTAGGTTATACAGTTTTTGAAGAATGGGGATGGGGAAGGATTTAATAGCTTCTTTGCTAGAAAGAATTATCATCCCTTTTTCTGCCTTTGTCTGTTTATATCACAAGTTTTTTTTTTTATTGAGGAAACTGAGTTTGAATTGAAGCTTTCTGAACAATACTGAAGGGTAGCTGTGGCCTTTGCACCTCTTCTCCCTTAAATGGACTCAGCACCAGCTCTGAGGAACTCAAGCTAAGCATACAAACATAGGGCAAATGGGGAGGCTGGAGTAGGTTAGTGGCACCCAGGAAGAGGTTTTTCTCTGGCCCCAGCGGTCATCCTCAGATCAAATCCTGACCACTCAGATGGCTGATGGGGTCCTGAGTGGCACAGCACCAGCTGTGAGCAGCCTAGTAACACAGAAGTCCTGCAGCCCCTTCCTGCCCTCTAACAGGAAGCTCTAGGGTGGAGGAGACAGTGGATAAACCCAGAAGGGTGAGGAGGGCAGGTTCCGGGATGGCAGCTGTGCAACGGCCCAGAGGACAACCTGTCCAGCATGGGTGGGAGGATGGCAGCTCTGTGAGGGGGGTCTCTGAGAAAACTGGGATGTAGAACTAGCAGACTGAGAGAGTAGGGATACGAGGACAGGAATCGGAAGGATAAGGAAAAAGAAAGGCAATTAGAAATGCCCACAGAAACAAAAAGCAGTATAAAAGGCACAGTTCAAATAGAGGATAGCCACTCAGAGACTTTAAGAAGAAATGAAATGGCTTTCACCTACAAGAATAAGTAAGAAACTGGAAGATGCCAGGGATATGGTGAGAATACGATATGTCCTCTCAACCAAGCAAGGCAATGAAACAACTTCAGGGGAAAAAAGAGTTTCAAAGTACGAAGTAAACTGTAGCACCATTTTTATGCTGTACGTGAAAGGAGAAGAATCCCTTTGAACTTTATATTAGGAACAATCTCCTTCAAACAGAACAAGAGGCATGACACTGGAAACAAAAAGAAATAAATGTAGGCATGACTCTGCATAAAGGTAATAATGTCAATGTTGTTTACTTGTTTTAAACTTTTTGAAACAATTCATAGGCAAAGCAAGGAAACCTGATCGTAGTTATAAAAGAGAGCATGTAACAACCTTGATAGTTTCACAGTAAAAGACCACAACAGTTTGAAAGTAGAAGGGGGAAGAATAGGAAAGGGTAGGAATGCTAATGTCCTCACTTTTAAAAATGGTACAGAGAAAAAGAGAAATGAAGGTATAAGTGTACTGTTTAATGTTAAAAGGTGAACAACAAAAAAATAAAAACTTGGCCAAGCTCAGTGGCTCACACCTATAATCCTAGCACTTCAGCAGGCTGAGGTGTGAGAATTGCTTGAAGCCAGGAGTTCGAGACCAGCCTGAGCAAAAGCAAGATCCCATATCTACAAAAAACAGAAAAATTAGCCAGACATGGTGACACATGCCTGTCATCCCAGCTACTTGGGAGGCTGAGGCAGGAGGATCACTTGAGAACTAGCGACTTCACTGTATTTAACAGAAGGGAGGAGGGAAGTTAGAAGTGAGCTAAATTAGGTTAACAGATAAAAATTAAGTGGACAAATCAATAAATAATAATAATAAATATAATAATCAATAAATAATTCAGAATTTTGGACAAAAATTGCTCCACTCACGCCTGTAATCCTAGCTCTCTGGGAGGCCGAGACGGGCGGATTGTTTGAGCTCAGGAGTTCGAAACCAGCCTGAGCAAGAGCGAGACCCCGTCTCTACTAAAATTAGAAAGAAATTAATTGGACAACTAAAAATATA
>CAUYSK010107160.1:0-18377 GCA_963575035.1 Avahi laniger
AAATTTTTTCTTATCACTGTTATAACAAAATGATTGAACTAAATGACGTCATTCAAGGGCCTGTTGTATATGTAAATAATAGTTCTTGAGAATTTAAATAAACTAAATGGAGTAACACAAGAATGGGAAAACAAGCACCACCTGTATTCACTATCAAATTGGTATTAAATGATCAACACTTGTGTGCACATACAATAGTAATATTCATTGGGCGTCGGGCTGGTGGTGGGGGAGAGGGAATGGGTATATTTGCACCTAATGGGTACGGCACACACCATCTGGGAGACAGATACGCTTGAAGCTCTGACTTGGGCAGGGCAAAGGCAATATATGTAACTTAAACATTTCTACCCCCGTAATGTGCTGAAATAAAATGAAGTAAAATAAAATTAAAAATGTATAAATGATAATTTTTAGTGAAGATTTGGTTCTTGGATATTCATATCAGCCTGGTGAATTTTCCAGGCAAAATGTTTTCTAGGGCTAAGGGTCTTTGGTGGCAGGGAGCAGATCAGAAAGATTGTTTAGAAAGTGAATTATGATAGATCCATGCATGATGAGCTGAGTGAATCTTTGGATGGCAGAAAAGCATAGCATTCACGTAAGTCTGTACTGAGGCCCTCTCTTTCCATGGCTATGAGAGGCCTTCCCCTTAATAGTGAGGATCTGTCATAAATATGATTGAATAATAGGAGCATATATGAGCTTTCTTCCCTTGTGTCACTTGAATTTTAAAGCATATTCGTAATTTTGGAATCTGAACCAATTCTATACCTACTAATTTGGATATAGATTTTCAGCTTCAGCGTAAATTGCACTCCTCAAGAAGATTAAAGTTATGTGAGTTACATTACTCCTGTCTTAGATAAGCTCTCTTTTCCCCCCTCACTTTTATAGAGATTCAACAACTTTTCCTCTTATCTATTACCAGTGTCTTGACTCACTCTCCTTTCCTGGATGGGGGAAGACTTCTCCTTGACCCTGAAACTGGGGAACTGGCCAATTTTTAATAGAGTTTTAATCACCTTCTCCAACCCTACCAACATTCACCAAAGCCTCCAGACAATGCCCTTATTAATTACCGTCACTTATGTGTTGAGGTTATAGTGAAGGACCAGTAACGACTGCCAGAATGACTGCAAAAGGACCGTGACATATGATCACACAAGACATATGACTCACGATGGCCTTGGGCATAAGGCAAGTGAAAATTTGCCCTATGAAACTTTTATAATCCTTTAAAATATGGCTTTTGGGTTAGCAGTGATACCAAGGTGTTGTCTTTTCTTAAAAGTACCATCATGGCTTAGAGCAGGGGTCAGCAAACTTTTTCTAAGAGCCAGATAGTAAATATTTTAGGTTTTGTGGATCATATAATCTATGTTACAATTACTCTACTCTGCTTTGTAGTATGAAAGCAGCCAAAGACAGTATGTAAATGAATGAGTATGGCTGTGTTCCAATCAAACTTCATTTACAAAAACAGGTGGTAATCTATATTTGGCCCGTGGTCTTAGTTTGCTGTTCCCTGATTTAAAGTCACAGAAAGGTAAAACTGGAAACTCATTAAGCTCAATCTGCTCATTTTAAAGTCAAGAGAACTAAAGTCCAGAGAGAAGATGAACCGTCTAATGTAACCAAGATGGTCCATGCCAAATGGAGAATTAACGGCCAGTTTTGTAATTCCCAGACCAACAGGGTCTCCACTGTATCAAAACATATTGTGCTTTTTGATCGGTCTTTCCCCAGGGCTGTATATAGGCTTCCAATTATGATACACAGTCATTAGTATTGCTGATGTTGTCAAAGAAAGCTATGAACCTACATCATTTTTAAAGTTAGAAAGAGTTTATAAACTTTGCACAGGCAAACTACTCTAAATTAAAGTGGAAGAATTCTTACTTTAAAACGTGAAATCTTTCGGAAAAATTTTTGTAAGATTTGTTGAAAGCCCCTTTCCTCTAATGTTTCCCATCCACAATCAAACATCCTAAGTGTGATGTTTAGCTTAAGTTCATTAACTAAGACCTATATCTTTTTTAGAATGAAGTCAAGAATGACCCAGATTTACTGAGGATTTCAGTATGAGGCCTTTCTAATCTTTTCATTTTATAACTTGGGCCTAATTATAGTTGATTTGTTTGGAGGAATAATAGTCTTGATTGAAACAAAGGATCCAGAGAGAGGCAGTATGATTGCTGTCTTCAGAGAAATTTTATAACAGATATGCATTCAGTTTGTATAGCATTTTCACTTGACTTAAGAATAAACAAGAAAGACTTGGGAAAACTTTCAAATCTGGTTCATTAGTAGAAGATGTATCCATTTAGATTTTAAGTTTGCACTTTATAGTCATCTTAGTGGTATGGGTGTTCCTATTAATCACAAAAGCATAATGAATTGCTTCTCAGGCCATGAGAGCAAAACACAATGTAGAGTGCATTTTTGGCCATTATCCAGTTTATTTGGTCAATGTAGACAGTCAATCTAGATAATTGAGGACCTCAATTGGATTTTCTGGCCATAATTATTTGTATTTGTCTGTACACATCCATCAAATTTATAAGATAATTGCCATATACCTTCATTTTGTACTCTCCTGACTCAGGTTGGCTGAAATGGAAAGGAAAAAAAATTGGTCCAAGAATGATCCTTGGGTCTAGTTTTGATTTTGTCACTAAGGGTGTGACCTTTGGGCAAATTGCTTAATATCTCCTAATCTTTGCCTCTTTCTGGATTTGGGCCTGTGAGGGCCTTCTCATGAATGTGATTATGGTCAATTTTAATGACCCAGAACTGAATCATGTCTATACTCTGTAACTTTAAAGAAAAAAATTTTAAAAATTTTTTGAACTGTACACTTGAAAATAGACTAGTAAATTTTATAGTATGCATTATTTTTTTTACTATTTATTTTTAAATTCACTTAGGGAATCATAGAGCCCATCTATCACTTCCAGAATGGATGATCTGATTTCATGGCCTTAATTACTTATAGCTATTAATAAATGCCCATTGTTTTAGTCATTCGGATAACCAGATAAGATTGACCACTGGATATTTGATCCATTGCTCGTGATTTGACTATTTTAACTTAGGATTCAGCAGGCCCAACGTGATGGCTACTCACACTGTGTCCAAGATAAGCAGAGGAAGGAAGGACAGATTCCACTGATATTCATCACTTTTGCAACTTAGAACATGATAAAAAGCAAACCATGTGGCTTTCTCTTCAGGCCAAAAGTTACAAGATAATGTCTTGTGTGTTCTGCCTGGGTAGGAGGAGGAAGAGAGGTGATCTGAGCAAAATGAGCTACTTTAAGATAAACACCAGTCACCAATATTCCAAAAGTCAAGGGTATACGGCAGCCAAGCACTGCATATCATGTTGTACAGTGATTCATAAAGTTTAGTGCATGAATAAAAGTATATATTCATTAACTTGCCAGTGTCTTATAAATGACCTCAGCTTAAAATCTTGAGAGCAGAGCTTGCAATGGGAATTATAGGAAGTGACATGGTTTTCTCTCTCCCTAATCAGTCCCGGTCGTACCCATTTTTTATTTCTCTTGGGTCCTTACCTCACCAACTCTGATTACCTTGTTACTGCTTGCCATTTCTCTACTTACCTCCCTCCCAAATCTGACTAGCTTGTTCCTGATTGCCTCATCTCTGCTCTTTGCTGGCTGTCAGCCTCTGAATAAGCCTATTTCATTCTACACTTTCTACCTTCTGCAATTTTCTGCTCTAGCACTGTGAAATTCAGAACATAGTTATCTATGACTTGGGAATCATTCGTTCTTGGTGGGGGTGGGATTTTTTATGCCCTCCAAGAGTGGTCATTCATGTGGCCAAGGGCAATTAGAAGAGAAAGATGGGAGGGAAAGTGAAAGTGTCAGGAGGTCTCTATACTAGTTTTCAGCTGCTCAGAAGAATTAAAACCCCCAAGAGAAGTGAGAATATTATTCTTCCTTGCAGTTCTCCACCTCAACTCCACTGGAGACTTATAAAAACGACGACTCCCTATTTCATTCTCAAGTCACACCAAGCCTTCCATATTCCTAGATAGTTAATATGATATTGCAAAATCATGACATTATCCTTTATTCTTTTCTTTGATATAAAACCTGATAGAAATGTAAAAACTAACATGTACTAGCTGTGGCTTAGCAGGACAGAAACATTCAAGTATCTGCCTTATATTCTTATTATTTAAAATATTTTGCTACCATTATAATTTCAATTAAAACACTAACTTCAACTCAGCTGATAACCTAAATGTTAATATCAATAAAATTTCTAAGTATTGTAGTAGATAAATAATTATAATATTTTAATCAACAGGCATGATCAAGGACTGGAGTATTATAGTTACCTCAGTTTTCCAGGGAACTACAAGATAATTTCTATATGGAAATAGCCTGGATTGAACTTGCCTGTGAATAGAATTTAGAGACATTAAGTTCTTCTGCAATGCTTCTTGTTAAAGCACAGGTTGCTGGGCTCCACTCCTAGTGTTTTGGATTAAGTATAAGGCGGAATTAAAATAATCAGCATTTCTACCAATTTCCCAGATAATATCAGTGCTGCTGGTTTGTGAACCACACTGTGAGAACCACTGTTCTATAGCTATACTGGTATTTTTGCTAGTAGGTGTTAATTTTAATGTAACAGTATATTTATAAAGTCATTCATGAATCTTTATAGCAATTTATTTATAGGATCATATCCTTTTTCTAATAATGATCTTAGTTAAGCTAACTTACACATTCAAGCAGCTAAGATTTCATTAAATTTGGGGAGCAAATGACTTAGTCTATAGTTGGGAGGTTTAGCTCTTTTTTTTTCCTTAATATTCAGCCAAGTATCCTTCAAGTATTTTTCCAGTTTTATTGAGTTATAATTGACAAATAAAAAGTGTATGTATTTACAATATACAATGTGATATTTGATATACATACACATTGTGAAATTATTACTACAATTAAGCTAATTAACATATCCATCACCTCATATAGTAACCTTTCTTTTTTGTGGTGAGAACATTTAAGATCTACTATCTTACAAAATTTCAAGTATGTAATACAGTATTATATAGTCATTGTGCTGTTTATTAGATCTCCAGAAATCATTAATTTTATAACTGAAAGTTTGTACTCTTTGACCAACATCTCCCATTTTCCCCGCATCCCATGTCCCCCCCACCCCCTTGCCAGTTCTGGCAACTGCCATTCTACTCTCTGCTTCTATGAATGCAGAATTTTTTTTTTTTTTTTGAGGCAGGATTTTACTCTGTTGCTCAGGTGATCTTCCTGCCTCAGCCTCCCCAGTAGCTGGGACTATACACGTGCACCACCACGCCTGGCTAATTTTTAAAAATTTTTATAGAGACAGGGTCTTGCTATATTGCCCGGGCTGTTCTCAAACTCCTGGCCTCAGCAATCCTCGGCCCCTTGAAGTGCTGAGATTACAGGCATGAGCCACTGTGTGTGTGTGTGTGTGTGTGTGTGTGTATTCCACATATAGGAGAGATCACACAGTATTTGTCTTTCTGTGCCTGTTCTATATTTCACATAGCATAATGTCGTCCAGGTTTATTCATGTTGTCACAAGTGACAGGATTTCTTTCTTTTTTAAGAATCATTAATATTCCATGGTATGTGTGTGTAGATACGTAGATCTCTCTATATAGTTATATATCTATATCTATATCTGCTTTCCTTTTCCATTCATCTGTCTGCAGACGCTTAGGTTGATTCCATATCTTAACTATTATGAATAAAAGCCTAACTCTTATTTCCCTCATTTGACTAATCATAATAAGTTCACAGATTGACTCTGGTGATCAATATAGTTTCTAAAAGGTCAGTTACACACAAATCAGCACAGGTCATTTGACTGTCTTCTGCAGCCCAGACTGCTCCCTTTTCTGCCTCTTGAACTTGATTTGTGCCCGTTTTCATTACTCCTGTTGCCTGGGTACCAGTTAACCAGGAATCCTGTGTGCTTAGATAGAGCCTTTATTTTCAATTTGAGTGGCGATGGAACAAAAGTAAGCTGATTAGAAATAACTTTCGTGGACTGAATTAGATCAGAAATACATACAGGGCCTAAAATTGCTTAGAGAAATATGGCACTGACCTGAACCATATTTCCCAGAAATGGCAGAAAGCATAAGTGATTAAAAAACACAGGATGCTGTCATTTCTTGCTTAGGTAAGCTTTTATAAATCATTTACATCAACAGACAGTATTTATCGTCATGCTGTTCTGGCAACATACCAGTTTTCGTGAAGTCAGCTCTGGTGTGGCACAGTCAGAGCAGATGCTTCGGCAAGCATGGGGCATTTTGGATCCTCTGGGACAAGTGAAGGTTTGAAAATGCTGCTTACACCTCAGGGAAGCCTGGGGTAAAGGCTCAGACTTTTGGGGTGACCCAGAGATGCTTCCTGTACTCACATCTGTGCATGTCATTATACAGCCACCTGTCACCCTGGAAAACTTCTGGAAAGTCCACACTGTGTGGCTTACTTTGTGGTAAAAACCAGACTACTAAGGCTAAAACTTCCCGTTTTTGTTTTGTAAATAGTTTCTCTTTATCTGATGTTATTCCATTTTTAACCACTCTATTAGGACTAGGATAAGGAACCATGAGGTTTATTGACAATAACTTCGCCCATAGGAAAAGAGGATAGTATGTTAGAAATAGGCTTATTTAAAAACAAATTAAATTGATCAGGTTAATCAAATGAGAAATTCAGGTTATGCTACTCAGACTCCTGTGTTTTCATAGACTAGAAGAGAAAAACAAGAACTTTTCTGTCTTTTCAATTCCTAAACCATTATCCCTTAACTTGGAATAAATTCATCCAAAAGAAAAACAACTTTCTATGCCTACTGAAGACAGTTTTGTGATTTAAAACTGTATCATCACTTCACTAGTCTCTTATGAATCTATTTGCTTAAGTGACTTCCATCAGTTCACTGATGTAATTTCTTTAAAACCTCATCAGCAAACATATGTTTCTTGAATGGTTCCTATCTTAGCCTTAAAATGAATTGTAGATTGTAGTTTTGGAGGAGAAATTGCTTGGCATTTTTATCCAAGTCAAGTTCTTGGTTGCAGTAAAGGATTGACCCAGTTATCGAAAATGATGGCAAAAGAATGCGCTAATGATGTACACCTTTACTATCTCTCGACACCTCTCAGCCAGGCAGTGGCAGAATCCAAGTTCCAAGCCAAATCTTCTTTCATATAGATGTTTTATCCCTGTCTGCAGGGAGCTTACACAACCAAATGAGACAGAGAATAAACACACACACACACACACACACACACACATTTCATAAATCAAAAGAATGGTACCAAAAAGGCACTATAGTATAAATAATGTACATGTATTTAATATATGAACCAACAACTGCATACACATGATGAGTGTCATGTGGATTTATGACACCTTATGGGGCTTAATTTATCTCTGGCGTTGGTGGAAGTTTACATTCCTTCCCTTTGAAATTTTATTGTGTACATTTTGCACATTTTCTAAAAATCCAACACACTTTTATTATTTCTTTGATCCATTTTCCAGATCCCTGCCCTTCCTGCAGTCCTCAGGGATTTTACAAGTATTTCAATTTACAGATAAACAAACCCCCAAATCCATAAGAGATAACTGAAATAATTAGTAAGTTATCATTATGCACTAGAAATGTTATATATCTAAACCATTTTGCACAAAATTGATGACGGGAATTAATATTTATTATTTACACATGCAAAAAGATATACATATTTATTTCTCTTTAATCCTATCACTGTTTCATAAATATTGTACTTAATCCATCAATAATACAACATACTTTCATTAATCCCAAGAAATAATTAGAAAACATTTATGATAATGATAATATTACTTCGTACAAATATTATACAAACCCATTAAACCCGTAGGGAAATCTCAGCTGGTAAGAATGTCAGATGCCCTGTCTGCTCTGAAATAGATAGCAGGCTGCCGATTTGATGTTTAATGGAAAATTAAGCTAACTAAACAGTATTTTAAAACAGACATTTCTTAGATTGATTGTCTTTAACATTGAATCCTACCTCCTAAATTGTCCAATTTGTACTGATTCCTATGACATGTTCTAGTTTCATATACTTTGAAAAGTTGTGCTCTATGACATTTAGCTGTTGACAATGATTTTCTGTGATGGGTGAAAGTTTTTCATTGAGCATTTGCTGCTTGCCTTTGTTGTTGGCCCATGGGTGCTATACTAAACTACTCATTCTGATATGTCTTAGAAAAACAGTGACCCTGCTTCATGTCACACTATTCTTTGAACACGTTTCTAAGTTACCATTCAGTGACCGTGCAACTACCTGCGTGGATTAACATAATGCTGACAATTTAAAGGTACTCACACCAATCCACTCAAAGATTTATACTCTCCATGATAGTTTTTATAATGTCACATTTCTTGTGTCGTTATAAGTAGGTAGTGTGCTTGGAACTAACCAGATTTTATGTTGTGAGTATGTGTAGATTAGTATATACATAATATTTATGTCAAAGTCCAATTTAATTGCATCATGCTGGAGGCTTCTTGACCTCATGCTCTGTCATTGATAATGACAACTTGGGAAAATGACTTACTCTTTGAGTCTAAGTTTTCACATATATATAAATGGGAAAATACCACTACTCTATAGAGAAAAATGTGAAGTGGAAATTAGGTAACTTATGTGGAAGTATTTAACATCCTGATGGAAATATACCAGTCCTCTCTAGATGTCAGATTTTTTTCTTCTGTCTTGTCTTTCCATCTGTCCTTTCTTCCAGTAGAAATCTGTCTCCTCTCCTTGCTGATGTCTCTTTCAAAGCACCATGGCTCTGCTTATGTTATGGTAACTGTATATGTTATGTACATATCTCTGTAAACCTTCAGTGCAAGGGACTGAGCTTGTTACCTTATACTGTACAATGGCTAGCACAGTGCTTTTTGGAAAAATCTGCATGCTAAATATTTGTTTTAATTAAACTGAATTTTTGAATTGAGCCCCATTAGTGAGTATTTTATTACTCATTGGTTGCAGAATCCACTTGCTAGGGAAGATGTTTTCTCCTCTCTCATGGTATTCAGTAAATTAATCTCACCATGTGCACACTTGTGTGTGTGTGTGTGTGTGTGTGCGTGCGCACACGAGACAGAGAGAGAGAGAGAGGAGGTGGGAAAGAAACAGTAGCAAGGCCTGCCACTCACCAGGAGAGGAGGGTAAATGGGGAATTCTTTCTGTTGTAGGAAGAACATTTTCTCTGCTGAGGTCATTACAGAAATATCAATGTGAGCAAGATCAAAAGCTAGCAGCCGAGGTGAGCCCGACCCCTGAGAAATGGCAGGTGCAGGTGCAGGTGGAAGCTCAGGGAAGCATGTGACATATCGAGCCTTTGAGGGGAAGCACTCCTGGGCCTGGGATTTGGGAACGATTTCCATGCTGAGGGCACAGAGAAGGCTGTGTGGAGCCGAATGCTCATAGGGGGAAGTGGTGGGACTCTGAGCCTGCGGCACAGCCACCCAGAGCTTTGGCTTTGGAGGCCTCACTTTACTACTTTCTAACCAACTACCTTCGTACCATGCTTCGTGTTTGCAGTGGGCTTAACAATCATGTTTTATTAATTAATCCTCGCAGCTTTGCTCTGGGCTACATCTGTATTATTAGGCTCATTTCATAGACAAGGAGGCTCATGCACAGTGACATTCAGTAACAATATATAGGCTGAAAATTAAGGGCCTTAGAGAAAACAACAGGAGCCCCCTGTACTCTACCATCTTATAAAAAGGAATAGTAAAGTTGATTTAGGCTATTCTGCTTCCTCCCTTCTCTCAAGATACATACCATTGTTTCTTTTTTTTTTTTTTTTTTTGGTTTACTTGAATACCTTTTCAAACCCAGCATGATGAGAATGGCTAATCCCATTTTTATTAAAGTTAAAGAAAAAAAAGAAGAAACATGCTACAAAACTATCATGAGACTCCCATTAATCATCCAAGCAATCAAATTGTGGGGCACTGAAATCGGTGTTAGCGACTGATTTCTTAAACTATCCACTTAGGTTCGTCGTGGGTGACATCGCAGCCATCCTTTGTGTCACCCAGGGAACATGCAGGTAATCTGTCTGATGTGGAGGAGGTGGCGTGGGAGGCAGGAGTCAGTGGCAGCTCTGCCTGGATGCTCTGGTGGAGAGGACTCTGCAACAACTGTAATCTCTAGGGAAGAGTGGTGAGATTTTAAGAGATGAAAGAAAAACAACGAATAAATTTATCTTAAGTTCCCAGCTTATTTTGTGAATGGTCTCAGCTGTGACTAGATTTTGTTCCCCATATTGAACCCCCCTGGAATGCCCTTTGCCTTTTCATTGCTTCATCTGTCCTAACTTCTTCTCAAAAGTCCAGCTCAATGTGGTAAATCTGTCAAGATACTTCATTGTCCCCATGGATGGCTACTACACTGTTTCCACCATTTGAGTGTAGGGGCCTATGTGCTTGTTTCTTAACTTGGTATTAAAATCTTGCATCAATATTTTTGTAAATACTTGTATTTTATCTTCCTGTATTTCATCTTAAAATATCATCTTTGAGGTAAAATGTGGCCTCTGTTTATTTATAGTCTCAATAACATCTAGCACGATCATTTTCAATCACACACCTTTTCCTCCTGAGTTTTTGAATTATGGATGTACGTGAGCCTTGTTTGAAGGGTTCTTTTTAATCTTAGGGCTGGTGATGGGTAGACGGATCTGAAAGGGAGGTAGGGGTTTGAACCTGTAGAGGGACATTCTGCAGTATCCAATCCATCCATTTCATTGACAAATGAGAACATTTTGGATTAATAAAAATTACAGATAAAAATCAGAGTGTTATGAAAGTGTGCTTTTGTGATGTTTTACTGGAAACTCTGTCATTCCCTTCAACACACACACAGAATACAACCTGGAAACCTGCCAGAGCCTCTCAGGAGTGTCGTTTGTCACACCTGAAGAAGAAAGAACTGCCAAAATAAGCAGAAGATGCTGTGGTTGGTCAGACTGCTGTCAGCCTGTCCATCCTTGGGCCTTTGGCCTCAATGCAAATTAACACATGTTGATGGGAGAAGCACAAAGGAATTTAAATAGGACCCACGAGCTGAGCTGCTTCTTGCTATAGTTCACCCCAGACCCATCCCCTGTCCCAACAAGGGACTGGCCAGTGTTCCAGACTTAGCCTCCCACGGTATTTAAAATAAGACTTATTTTGTGTTTTCTGTGTCAGGGTCTCTATTGCCAAATTTCTGAGCTAATTAAAAGGAGCACAGACAGGTCTTGATTTTTTTCCTCCTTAGTAAATTATTGGCAGGAGTTCCAGTCTTTCAGGTCAGAATTTGTAGAAGCAAGCCAGAAAACACCCTGACTGATTGGCAGCCCAAATCACTAGTATGGTAGTGAAAAAGCCATGGTGTGAACTATGAAGGAACTGCTGTTGCTCATGTGACAGTGTCTTCCACAACCATGGGACCAGACACTCACTTTTGATTTTCAGTATTGTATGGGGGATACTCTGTATTTTAGAGTATTGTCTTTGTATTTCAGAGACAGAAATTGTAACCTAGCCATTGTTCTGTCCTGTTTGCCTGACATAGTTTTTGGCACAGAGTAGATACATTTCAAAAATACTTGAATTAAGTTGATTTATGTAATAATCCATCCCTAAAAAATAAAAATTGCATTAGAAACATGTAACTTAACACTGCAAAACTTAAGACCAGGATGAACACCTGAAATTTACATAGCGTCTTGATCTCAGTACTGCCATAACGCCCTTTGATCTTGCAGGGCTAATTTTCCTTTTTGGTGTTTTTTGCTATGCTTGGTTGTTGGTAATATTCCAGACCATCTGTCTGCCTAGGCCAGTCATGTATAGTGGCATCAGAGATTTTCCTGTGCATAGAGGTCATAGTCACAGAAGGAATAAGGTCAGCTATTGTAGGACAAGCTCTGAAGAACTGCTGCAAGTAGATCTGGGTAGAATAGTTTCCAGAGTATAGATTTGGGAAACAGAAAGCTGGGCAAAGACATAGAAATTGAGCAAAATAAAGATGAAGACACATAGCTAAACATATATGAGAGAGGGAGAGATTACAGTATTTTTGCTGACAAAAATGGGCAGATAACCGCTTTGTTAGACTCCTTCCAGGCCATATGCTTGTTTGAATCTTTGATGTCTCATTTTAATAAAAAGTGCCTGTGCATCCATATATCTGAGTTTTAGCCATACTCGTATAGTCTAGTGTGATTTTAGGCTGTTTTGTGAAAAAAAATATTTTAAAAATTATTTTACAGAAATTACCCTCGTATCATCATTGCGTAGCCCTAATTTCTGTAACGAAGCTTTCAATATTATTTATGCACATTAAGATGTGAGTGACTTGAAGTGATACTTCCTTTAGGTTGGTTTTTATCTCATAAGATGAAACACAACAGTGATTAAAACAAAGATATAGGCTGCTAGTGGCAGAATTCAGAGTGTCAACTATTGATCAATGGGGAGATATTTTTATAGCCCAGATCCTTTCGTGATACTCATCAATTCTCACTACTTAAGCTTATTCTGCTAACATTTAAGAATAACTGAGCCCATACATAAAACAAAAGATAGAAGCATATATTTATGCTAAAATGTATGAGATACAATTTTAAGACAATTGTGAAACATCATTTCAACATATACTCTATTCACATATTAGCTGAATGTTCTGCCTAACTTTTAGTTACTTCCTGTATGTTCCCACTTTCCCACCTCAGTAATAACTTCATGTAGGAGAGTGTTGAACCAAGATATATTAATAATTGCTGAACTATATTAACTCAGTTAAATTATACCGGACCTGCATTATGTCATCTACTTTATTTCCAGTCACAGTGAAGTGGTTTATTCTATGTGAATATGTTTTCTGGGAAATTAAAGTTTAATTTGTAAATAAAAACTATTCATTTTAACTTTTAATGTCAATTTTACAAACTATATACTGCACCCCCTGCATTCTTAGATAGAGACAACAATTACTATTCAACTTCTTAGTGATTAATGACCCTGACCATCACTGTAAACATGAATTGGACTCTAAGATATTGTACTAATGATTTCAGGTCTTACCAGGTTATTGAACCCTCATTGTCGTTACTATAAGTGCTTCATAAGTTATTGCATCTGTTTTGGTAATTTCCCTGCATCTTTCTTCAACGTTCCTATCACTTCTTAGCATTCTCATTGTAAGTAAAGTGCATGGGGCTTTATTATATGAAATTTGTGACCTTTGTTTTAGCTTGGCTTTTCCTTTCTGTCTTCTTTCTTTCTTTCTCTTTTTGTGTGTATGGCTTAATTTTCTATTC
The DNA here is from genome assembly GCA_963575035.1 of Avahi laniger. NCBI lineage: Eukaryota > Metazoa > Chordata > Mammalia > Primates > Indriidae > Avahi > Avahi laniger. The sequence goes on from CAUYSK010107160.1 coordinate 13,428, forward strand.
ATGGCAGAATTTTAATAGCCCATGACTTAAGTTGGATTGCTCCTGAAGCAGACTTGGAAGAAGATTTTCAGGTAGTTTATTTGATAGATAATCTCAGGAAAAATAGGTAATGGAGTGGGGAAGTATGACCAGACATGGAGGCAAATCAATAAAAGGTGTGTTTTGTACCACTAGGGCTTAGTCCCACTGGAAAGCACTGGGACACTGTAAAAAGCCAGTCTCAGAGTCTTCCCATCTAAACACAAGGATGCAGGGTCTTTGTCCTCTAATTTCTGTCTGTCATTGGCTAGGAATGGTTTCTCATGACACTAACTTCTCAGCACTTTTTGCCTGACACCCGAAGGCCAAGAGAAAGCCCTCAGGTGGAGAGGGACACCAGATTGAAGTTGGACATGGCAGGCATTTTCTGAAATGGTGTGTCCCGAGTGGATTTGAGTAGTTTGCCAATAGCTTCTGCTACAAGTAGGTTAACATTAAGGGATCTTTGACTACATGAGGAACCTTGGTACTTACTGTATCTTTTTTTTAATTCTAACATTCTTTATATCTAGATATTATTTTAAATTGTCACAACAACCTACAATTCTGGCATAGGCTACTGCTAAATGTGGCCACTTTATTAATCACATTTCAGCTTAAATTTTCTTCTAGTATCTTAATAATTTATTCCTTTATCTGATTTTAATGAGGATATATTAGATGAATAGCACGGTAAATCTGTTTCGTTTATTGAAAGTACTTGACATGAGTTAGCCAGTTCCTGATACGGTGCCCCAAATTTGGGAGACATGGCTAAGGCCTTATTTATATCTGGCAGGTGAATTGCACATGCCCTGTAATGTTCCATTTCTCACAGCAATGTCTGGCATGTCATTTTGCATAGTCTCTACCTGAGAAACATCTGTGACTTTTTATTTGATTATGCTCTGACCCATCGTGTTATATTAGGTAACTTTCCACTAAGCTTCTTTGCCCTTTACCCTCCAAGTACATCTTATGTGTCTTATGCAGACAAACCATCTTTTCTCATACACAGGAGACAGATGTGATTAGAGGGAAATCTAATTTATCTGGAGCACTCTAGAAATGGAAGGAAATTACTTCACAGCAACATTTGCAAATGCATTCATCACAGACATCCAGACATTCCAATACTAGCAGATGATAGCTTTGTGATCTCTATGTGGTCTGTTTCAAACTGCTTTCTAATGGTCTATATAATTCACTCCATTTTATGCTTCTGTGTTGTGCTTGGAGTACAAGACAAATGTGTTGGGCAAGGTGAATTTAGTGTGGTGTGGACGAAATTTTATTTTTTGTCTCTCATAGTCTTCCTAATCTGTGTAGCAAAGACCTCTGAATTATTTGTTAGATTTGTCTAATTATGACTGTGTTTGGATAAAATATAAAGAATGGCCTCTTATCTCTTTTCTTTTGTTGGAATGTGACTTTAGATTTCATGTCACCTTGAATTTATTAATTCATACATTTATTCAGAATGCAAGACATAATTGATTGCATGCTATATTAGACATGGGATATCTGTGTTTTCTGGATACCTCATACTCATCTTATTTGCTACATGTATGCCCTTAGATGGTTAAGCGGGAAGATAAAAGGGAGGAAACCGTACAGTAAAGATGCTGGCAGAATCTTAGGAAGTCTTATATGTGCATTTTTGGGATCAGAATAGGAGAAAGTAGGAGATGAACTTAAATTTTAAATGCAAAACACAATGGTGAAACCAGCACTAGAAGAAATTCTATTGAAAGGAGTAATTGCTTTCTGGTCCAGGTCAGAGTCAGCAAAACAAAAGCTGGTTTTAGGTCCAGACATGCCTCTCTTCAGAGACAATTAGGCAAACCCCTCTTTGCCTCAATTTCCTTATCTGTAAAAGGAACTGTGCAGATTACAGTGCCTTCCAGATTCATGCTAACATGAGACTACCTAGTTTTTAAATGCAAGCATATTTATGTTTTGTTTACTTTCAATTCATGTTCTCCCGTTTATTCCACCTCATTTCTCTCTCAGCCACAATAAAGCAAGTTTAGTAATGTTTATTACAGACTCACTTTTCCTAGTTGTGCATAATTAATAAGAGATCATATAAACAAATACAATATACTGAAAAGAAGAAAAATATCTGTGTTGCAAGAATAATACCATTATTCATACTAAAAACATTCAGAGTACAAAGAACATATTACCATTTATAAACATTAGGGGCAGGAAATAAATGTCACTGATGGAGATCTATTCATACACATCAGACTATAACCTGGCTCTATGTATTTCATTTTTGCATTTTGCTTTTCTTATAGAAGTTTCCCAGAATGTTGTGGAAATTGGAAATAAATGAATGCCCATAAAAATAATATCTCCAGGCAATTGCAATATCTAATGTAAAGAGTATCTACAGGTTGTGAATTTTAACCACAGTTGGCTTCTTCTGAAAATGCTTATAACAAAACCCAGAGGCACTTAAATATGATATATTCAGTGGCTTGGGGACCAAGTGGATAGATGTTCTCAACTTATATTTAATTGATACTTAATAGATTTAGTTTCAGTCAATTTTATTTTGGATAAGATGGAACAGATAAAATTTTGCTATATTTTCTTAACAGTTTAGAAAACTAGCTTTGGGGAGGAAGTCAGAGAATGAAAGTTGAGAATACTAAATGGAATAGAAGAATTCCAGTGCTATTAAATTTCCTAATATTGGCAGACAGTATCAGTATATTTTCTTTCTCTTCAAATACACATATTTGTAAACATGCTTAAAACCATAAAACGTGTATCTATACATGAACAACAAAACTGGATGTGAATGTAAGAAATAATTCATATAAACAAACACAAAAAACATGCCTTAAAAAGTCACCATTGTTACTTTTTACAAAATGATTCTGTCTTATTCTTTGTTTCCAAGGTGCTGGATATGTGAATCCAACCAAAATAATAGAAAAAAAGAGATACTAGGAAATCTGCTAAATATTTATTTACTAAAAGCATAATTTTTCAGAGGACAGTCAGGGAAGACAAAGCTGTGCGTTAAATATGAGCTCCCTGTCCAAAAGAGGATATACGCTGGCTCCGTTTAGTGGGGCTCCCCCAGGCTGCAGATGAAGAGCTGGGACCTTACTCACATGCAATTATTAACACTCCCAATAAATCCTTGAGATCTCGATCCCGTTGATATATGTCATGGCAGAAATAGCTCAGTACACGAAGCGACAAGAAATGCTGTTCCTGTCAGTGGAGAGATATTGCCATCCACATTAAATCAGGGGCAGATGGAGACACCCAGAGCCTGAGTTCATAATGCCGGGACTTCATGTCTACCGCTGTTCCAATTCTATCTCAGACACTTGTCCCCATCATGGCTCTGACAGAGGATACTGCATCTGAGATAATGTTGCCGGTGATTCTATGCCAGATTGGGCATATGGAAACTGTTTTGTTTTCTTTTTTGGAAATTTTGTTTTATTGTTCTTTATGTAAACTTTTGACACAATTCTGTGACCTTGAGCTAGCCATTTCACCTTCATTCTTTGCGGATTTATCATGGAGGAGACAAGGAATAGAATATTTACTCTGTACCACAAGAGTGCTAGGAAAATTACAAACTCATTCTTCCTTAGTCACTAGGGAATATAAGTTCATTTGTCAGAGGAAAAATATCACCTTCAGTATTGCTATTCTTGGACCGAGTTCATTTCTAGCCTAAAAATAGAATCACTGAGCTCTTGAGAGAGGACTTTGGCCAAGACATCTGAGTACCTATTTTCTGCTGGGTGTGAAGTGACACCTTGTCAGTAGAAGGAAAGTTATAGGGGCTTGTGGGTGTCCAAAGGAGGCGAGATGATCACCTGCAGTCACTAATGGTGGTGACTCTCACCTACTCTGCCTCCAGGAACAAGGAGGGGTGCATTCAATTAGTAGACAGTAACTTTTCTCTGATCCCTATGCATGTTCAGCCAAAATGAAAGCCACAGCTCAGCTGGTAAGAATTCTCCCGAGAATACAGTGCCATGCGGAAAGGAAGAGGACAGAAAGGAAGCTGTGGGAAGATAAAGCAAGATATAGTTCAGTTAGCTATCCCCTGCCAGGGAGAGGGAAACCACAACTCAAGGATTATCAACCACGTGCTGAGTGCTAAGTAGAACATATGATTTGCAATCAAAATCAGACCTATCAGACAACATGCTGTTCTCAAATGTCCAAAGCAGGGTTTTAGTTATTTTGCTGAAGCTAAATCTGGAAATGTCATGGAAAAAGACAGGCTCCCTCTATGAGAACCATGGGACTTCCTGCTTGAGATTCTGCAAAGAAAAAGCAGTATGAAAATAACCTTTCCATGCTAGTCTGGCCCTGACCCTTCCGGTCTTTCCAGGCCTATGAACAAGCACACAATTTTGCAGATGGAAAAAGAAAACATAAAAAAAGTGGAGATTAGGATGAGTGTTTTCAAAAGTAAGCAAGAGTCTATATGTAACCTCTAAAGGTGGAGCTGATATCAGGCTGAACAAAGGGATAAGACAAAGGGGAAGAAATAAAAGGCCATGGACTTGAGAAGGGACAGCCAAGTGAGGTGCAACTTGGATGCTGATGTGGGGTGTGCTTGGATAGCATATGTAAGCAGACACTAAGCACAATTGAGATTGCATTCTAATCGTTTTTATGGCTCCGTTAGGGAGGATGCCATTTTCTATTCTTCTTTACTACATTTTTTTTTATTTCAGCATAATATGAGGGTACAGATGTTTAGGTTACGTGTGTTGCCCTTGCCCCCCCCCAAAATATGTCCATCCTATTGCGTGGTGCACATTGCACTCTTTGTGTACACATATACCCGTCCCCTCCTCCCTCCTCCCCCCTCCCCCCTGCCCAATATCTAATAGATGTAATTCTTATATATGCACTTATGTGTTGATCCGTTAATACCAA
>CAUYSK010107164.1:0-13149 GCA_963575035.1 Avahi laniger
AATCCCTATTAAAATACCAGCATCATTCTTCACAGATGTAGAAAAATTAATTTTACGTTTCGTATGGAACCAGAGAAGACCCCGCATAGCAAAAACAATTCTAGGTAATAAAAATAAAATAGGAGGCATCAACCTACCAGATTTCAAACTCTATTACAAAGCTGTGATATTAAAATCAGCTTGGTACTGGCACAAAAACTAGTTGGTTTTTTAAAAGCTCAAGACGCTTGTGCCTTTCTTCATAAATCACTGGCCTGGTTTAGTCACAGTAAATCCTAAGCTTGGTAATGTGTTTCTGAACATCTTTTGTACAGAGTGATCATTTGGTCAACGGATTTAGGTAGTGATAGAAGTATGTGTCATTTATCAAAACTTCTGGCAATACCAGATATGTAAACTGAGTACTCTCTTTGCAGTACTTCCTAGATCTTATATTTTTCTAGTGTGGTGTTCCTAACCATTCATGTTCTTAATGTGCATCTCATTTTAGGTCCACGTGCTGACTTTCACTGTTTACATGTTGCTACAAGGCCTCACCAACAAGCTACAAGTCGGGGATTTGGACTCTTGTTTAGGTATAATGATTGAGGTAAGCTTTATAGAGAGGAATTTCAAATTTTTTTTAAGTGGGCAAAAGATACAAAAAAATCAGTTCACAAAATAAGAAATAATAATAGCCTACAAAAATGAAAATAATGTATTGTCTCATCTTTTAGATTAGCTAAGACCCAAGTGAGATGGGCACTCTGTCATTGCCAGTAGGTCATAAATTGGTCCAATCTTTCTGGAAAGAAAGTTGACATTGTATACCAAAAGCTTTTGAAATGAGCAAAAATTTTCAATCATTTCTAAGAATTTATTTTAAATGAATGAAAGTATATTCACCAGAGCTTTATTTATATAATAGTGAAAAATAAATAATAACTTTTAGAATTAGATAATGTACTAATTTGGGAGCTAGGGTTAGGAAGAGAATAAATTTGCCACACAACCTTTTGTTCATTTATTTAAAAATACTGACACTAACATTTTGAATCTCAATTTAAATATTTACTTTAATTTCAATAATTCAGTTGCAAAGAGCATGAGAATTTCTTGAAGGGAAATTACGCCTCTCTTTGGTAATATCAAAAAAGACATACCTGTCTATATAGTTATACAATTTTATACACACATCTGTAAACGTTTTTACTTTGTTTCCTATTAGTATCAGCCTTCAAGTGTTTCTGTATGTGTGTGTTTTCTAGTGATTGATCCCTAAATTGCATTGAAAACAAGTGAATTCTAAAAAAATTTCCTACCATTTACCTTTGGTCCAGTCCAACTTGCCTTCCTTTGATTTGGACTCACCAGTTCCTTTTTCCAAAGACTGCTTTTGTTGACATATCTTGCCGAATTCACATGATTGCTATTTGTTCTTTTTGTCTCAAAGATTTTTAACCATGAGTTGTTTGGTGCCGTTGCTGAAGAGAAGGAAGTAAAGCAGATTCTCTCCAAAGTCATGGAAGCACGAAGAAGCAAGAGTTACGATTCTTATGAAATCCTGGGCAAGTTTGTAGGAAAAGATCAGGTTGTAAAACTTATCCTCCCTTTAAAAGAGGTAAGGGCTTGACTGTGATACCAGAGATCCTAATACTGCAATATCATAAGTTCCTAAAGGAGCCTTACAGGGCAAACCATAACACTGTACGTGATCACCCACCATTTCTTTCGGTGCCAAGGGCACCAGTACCACAGGGCTACTAAATGGCAGCCCTGAGTGCTATAATCCAAGGGTCACGGTCCCTGACGTAAACTCTGAGGTGAAAAAGGAAAGGCAGCTGGAATGAATGCAGGTGGAATTTTACATGTAGGTCGGTTCAGCTTCTAAGAATGTAAAGAAATCCAGAGCACACAAACTGTGCACAGTGGCAACCTCTGGGGTTGAGATTATGGGGAGCTTTTATTTTATATGTATATCTACATTTGAAATTTTATTAAGAATTTTTAATTAGAAAAAACAAACATATATTAGCAAGACTTTGGAATCATATTACCACTCCTATATTGCCAAGCAGAAGAGAGCTGGCATTTACTGATCATATATTATGTTGTAATCACTGCTATGTTATCTCTTCTAATCTGTACGACCAGCCTATGAGATTGATGGTACTTGTATCTTACAGATAAGAAAACACAGACTTGGGAAGGTAGAAAGGGACATGGTAAAGGAGTAAAGTCAGGATTTAGTTCCAGATCTTTCTGATCCAAAGCTCACATTCTTTCTATGGTTTCGTTCTGCCTCTTGGAGAGCAGGAACTATAATATACCCACCTTCCTATTGTTTTTCTGTGCCTATTGCAGGGGTGAACATTGAATAAATATTATTAGTTCATTTTATTACACTTTTATTTATGAAAACTAGAGTAAAAAGCACTGTCTCATGACATGAATTACTCTAATTCCAGATGTTTTGGTGCTAGATGAACTTCATAAGTATTCGTAGACTGCATTTAGTTTTATCTGAGCCTGATCTAAGAATGTGAGATGTGTTTTGAGGATGAAAAGTGTCAGCAGAGCATATAAGTCTGTGATATGTATTATAAAATCCCCCAAAGTAATGAAAGTGATGAATACTATGTCTTATGGGAGATAATAGCTATGAAGAGCTGAGTGCTTTGTCAGAGTGAATGATCCTGGGTTCCCAGTGAGTCAACTAGCATCAAACCCTGAGGCTTGGCCATGGCAGCACTTCATTCACGTGGTTTCCTATGAGTAGTGACTATTCATTTTGTTGGTTTTGTGTATGTGTGTATTTGTGTGTGTTTGCCTATAAATTGCTCCCTTTAATTGCATCTGGAGGGTTGGCGTTAACTTGGACTTCTCCCATCCTGTCTCTGGCGGTGTGCCCTGAGCCCTCACCTACAAAGAGCTGGGAGGGAGTGGAAGAAATTCACAGGCAACAGACTGCCCAGTGCTTGTCTCTGGCATCAAAGTTACCTGTAACTTTTACTTTATATGTTATGCTTGTTTGAAATTTTAAGAATTTTTTTAATTGAAAAAAAATTAAAGAGCAAATATTATATAAGAGAAAACTACCATTATGTTTGAAAACTGTATCAAAATGTAGTTCTGTGTTATCTCAACATGACATTTAGGTTTGCCTTTAGATCTTACAGAATACCACCAGTTTAAAACTGGCTCGGAAAGTGCACGAAACCTTACGCCGAATCATAGCAGGATTAATCGTAAATCAGGAAATGACGGCAGAATCCATTCTATTGCTCAGTTATGGTTTGGTCAGTGAAAATCTTCCCCTGTTAACAGAGAAAGAAAAGTAAGTTTGAAAACAATAAATAAATAAACTATCCTTTAGGTGTTTGTTTCTGATAAGCCATTCAGTGGGTTGTTTTCATAATTTGCTTCAGTTTAAAAAATTATTAATATGTCATCTGATTTATAAGATAGTACTACTTTGTGAAATGATACATTTCAACATGAAATTGTTTTTCTTGTGAATGAGGTAGCTGTGACAGCAGCCAATTATTTTGACCTTCTCTGCTACCATTTTGTCTTAAATATTTATTGAATCAAAGCTAGGATAGAATTTAAATATATACCTCTTATTCTGATTAAACAGAGATTTAGACCTTCGAAGATTTTAAAATACCTTATATATTAGTAAACTTCTTTTGGATTTTGCTTCTGTGTTCTAAGAGAGACTCCTTGGCATTTGTTTTCAGAAGGCAAACAAAGGGTGTGTCCTTTGCTGCCGTTCATCTTAATTTAAATATGTATTTATTAATCTGACCTCCATTTCTGAGGGTTGTCCTAGTAACCGTGATCAACAACCTAATAATCTCTTCTGTGTCTTAGGGTTAAGGAGCAGAAAAACTAGAACAAATGGCACATTATTTAGGGTGGGCTCTCATCAACCTTAGAGGGCCACAGAAATTTTTTGGAATGCAGCTGACTGCCCTTTCTCCTGTTTTCATTCCATGTGATTGACAGAAGTCCAGTAGCCGCTGCACCAGATCCACGTCTGCCACCCCAGAGCTGCCTTTTGCTCCCCCCAACTCCAGTTCGAGGAGGGCCGAAAGCTGTTGTGAGCAGGAAAACCAATATGCACATATTTATTGAGTCTGGGCTTCGGGTAAGAATTAACCTTAAAATGAGACTTCTTGCCTTCAGGGAGTCCATACCTTTTAATCCTCTGCCGAATTTCTAGTACTTCTCACTTCCACTGGAAATGCCTTACTGTAAATAAACTCTAGATTGTTTTTAAAGGTGCATTGGTCCGTTTACCATATGTCTCTTCCTATACTTATTTTGATGATATAACTGTCCCAGAATTAATGATTCTGACCTAATATTTGTTAGGGTTTTACTGTTGCTTTGCCCATGAGTACCTCTAAACTACTTTGAATTTTTTTAAAGGATGGCAACCTTTTAAAAACATACATCTGATCAGCTTATTTTCCTTTTTAAGACCCTTCATTGACTCCAATTTTTCCTAGCAGAGAGTCTAGTCTTCGTTTGGGCTGCAAAGCCCTAGCCTCATAACATTCCACTCCAACACTCATTCCAGCCACACTGGTGTCCCATCAGGTCTATAAAGTCACCACGTCCTTTCATATCCTGGGACCTCACCACCCACCCTTCCCTGCAAAACTCTCAGAGGAACCTGCATTCGTATTTAATCATTTCCTTAGAGTCTGTCTTCATGGCTAAGATCCATCAGGACAGAGATCATGTCTGTCTTGGTCATTGCTGTGTCCTGCATACTGAGCCAGTGCCTGGAGCCACAGTAGACACTGAGTTGCTCAGAGCATCTCAGCTGCTCAGTGAGCTCCCACCTTCTTGACTTCCTGAGACTCTCCGAGGCAGTTTCTCATTTCTTAAAAATTTTTATCATTTTAAATAGAAGTATCTTAATATTTCTTGTTTGTCTCAAAATCGTTTCATATTTACCCAACTCATCTGGTCTTATAGGCAACTCATGTTTTAAATTTTTAAATCTTTTAGCTGCTGCATCTGAGTCTGAAGACTTCCAAGATTAAGTCTTCAAGTGACCATGTGCTGGAAATGTTGGATCCTTTTGTGTCTCTCCTCATAGACTGCCTGGGTTCTAGGGATGTGAAGGTGAGTGTTGGTTTGCAGTCTGTATTGGAGCATCCGTGCCTGCACGAGAGCTGTGTGTGCTCGTGCTTCATGACATGATTGAGTTTCCAGAGGGATATATGACATGAATCACCACGATTGCCTATGTTAAATTGCTTCCCAGTTTAATAATCCCATATGTTTGAATAGCCCTTAACAGTTTCAAAAGCTTTCCTAGGTACATTAATTATGTCGTTTGATTCTCACAACTTCATAAGGTTCAGTAGTGGTCTCCCCGTGCCTATCATCACCATCATCATCATCGTCGTCACCATTGTCACTACTACTACTCCATGTTATGAATACTTTAAAGATCTCTCTCATTCTCGTAACAAGCCCTGAGGCATGTATTCTTAATGTTTCTGTTTTATAGATGAGAAAACTAGAGCTAGGGCCTAGTCACAGATCTAGGCTGTCAGACTCCTAAGCCTACAATCTTCCACTTTCTCATATCACCTGCTTTGCAGATGAAGGTGCTAAGAGGTTAAGTAACATATTTAGAGTCAAACAGGTAGTCAGCTGCAGAGCGGGGATATGAGCCCAGGTCTCTCTGACTCCCAGAAAGAAGCTGTTTCTTCTCTGTCTTCATCTAATCCAGCCCGGTGAGGCCCTCTTAGCAGCCAGAGCAGTAAGGTTATGGTAGACAGAGCTTAACGAGCTGATGCCGGCACTCGCTAAGGTTTGGCCTCAGAGGTTCAGGGATTCTCTCTATGATCACTTGATCCCAGCACACTTTTCCATATCCTTTGCATAGCACTTAACTATGGTAAGCAATAGTTAATTATTGGCATGCTTAATTTCTGAGCCAACGATCTGCTTAGATGCGGAGATGGTGTCCTTTGTTCTTTGTATTTATAATACCCAGTAGAGTGCCTTGTATACCTAATATAAGCTTAGTAAGAATGGATCACATTGAGGTGCCATTCTAGAAAATAGAAAAGTCATTTAAGATGTATTTTTCAAAAAAGAAAAGAAATCCTAAAATTGAGCAGCCCATCCAAATCATTGACCTGCATGTAGGGTAGGGATATGGTAAATAAGCAGTTTTTCTTATTTCCTTGTGATCTGCCTTCACTTGCTGTGGATAAGCAGTAAGTTCTACAACAGGGCATAGGAAGCGTTCTTATCTTCTTACACTTTGGGCACAGTTCCTCCAGAGCAAGCTGGGCACAGCGTCTTATTTATTCAGCTCAATTATTTATAGAGTCTGCACAGCCTGAGCTGCTGTATCGTTGAGTTTGGTCACTTCACAGTTTATTGTTTTTTTTTTTTTTCAGGTGATCACAGGTGCTTTGCAATGCCTGATCTGGGTTTTAAGGTTCCCTCTGCCTTCCATAGAAACACGAGCAGAAAAGCTGACAAAACACCTTTTCCTTTTGCTGAAGGAGTATGCAAAACTCGGGGCTGCCCGGGGCCAGAACTTCCACCTGGTGGTAAATTGTTTCAAGGTGAGATGTCTTCACTTGCACTTAGAGAAAGCCAGAACCAGGGTTAACATCAAAGATAGTTTCCCCATTGCCCTTTGTGGTATTGGTCCACATTTTTGTAGAATAATTTGCTGAGGCTAGAGGGTTCCTGTGTAGAAAAGGACACCTGTGTGTTATATTAAGTCCTTGTCATTTCTCTGGATCCTGCCTTGTGGGATGTGCTGGCTGCTAACTTCACTCTTGTTCCTTACAGTGTGTGACCATACTTGTCAAGAAAGTCAGGTCCTACCAGATAACTGAGAAACAGCTCCAAGTTCTACTGGCATATGCTGAGGAGGACATTTATGACACTTCAAGACAAGCCACAGCATTTGGTCTTCTGAAGGTAGAGTGTCACCAAAATGTTGGCTTTTACAGTTTTTATGAGCCTCACATCAGAAATTTAGAATAATGTGGAACATAATGTTTTGGCTAGCTGTAGACTCCTAAAATTAAGTAATTTATAAAAATTGTTAATGATTTTGGTGGGTCAGTTACAAGCTAACTTACCTACTTATGAAAATGTTTGTACATGAGCTCTGAATTACCACTTCCAGAGAATTCTGTACAAATACAGATACTCATTTTTATTTATCATATTGAAAATTTTATTGGAAATTGATTTTTTTCTTATTATGCTAAAAGGTACATAATATAAAATTCACTACTTTAACCATTTTTAAGATTATGTTCTTTTTCTCTTGAAGATACTTTCATTGTGTTTCAAAACTGCCTGCAACTACTTTAGCATCAAGTCTACTTACGTCCATCTGCAGTAAAACACACAAAATGGAAACATCTTTTCCTTTTGTATTTCAGGCTATTTTATCAAGAAAATTATTGGTCCCGGAAATTGATGATGTCATGCGGAAAGTATCCAAGTTGGCAATTTCTGCTCAAAATGAACCTGTCAGAGTCCAGTGCCGACAGGTTTGTAGAGAGCTTATTCTTGTAGCAAAGGTTGGGCCCTGCCACATCTGTAGAGAGATGCCAACATTGGCTGAATTCTGAAGACTACTTAGTGTCATATTGTGGCTTTATACTGAGATTCGGGCATGCTAGTGTAGGAGGTCAAGGAAGGCTTCCCTGAGTATGGACAAGTAAGCCAAGATTTGAAGGAAGAACGAGGATTAGCATTCCAGCTAAAGGGGCAGTAAAGACCTGAGGAAGGGAAGCCTTGAGGTGGGTAAGAACTTAGAGATTTGGGCTTATTGTAGGAGTAGTAAGGAGCTATATGTCCTTATATATCCTTAGGCAGAGGAGTGACATGATCAGATTTGTGTTTATACATTTGTCCATCCCTAATATGAGCACATATTGTGCCCAAGAGGTGGTAAGATCTCAATTGGAAATATGGACTTGGGGTTGCAGGTGGGTTTGGGCTGCTAAGGAGGCCAGAGTAGAAGGGAGGAAGCATGTCCTTGGAAAAACATGCTTGACTACTATTAGGAAAAAAGAGGACCAGCTGCTGTAAAGTACTAGCTGTGTGCCTAGCATTTACATACATGACCTGTATTTAGAACTGCCCTTCAGAAGAAACAGCATCCCCGTTTCATGGCTAGGGAAAAAGCAGACCTTGGAAGTTTCATGATGTCCCTTAGTTGTCAGTTTATTTAATATAAAGGAGGCTGAACAGAGTGTCGCCTTTGGACACAGATAGACTAGGCATGGAATTCTGATATTGTCACATGAGCAGTGTTCTTATTCTCTCTGGGCCAACTTCATTCTCTTCAGTTGTAAAATGGGATACTATCACCTACTTCCTAAGGGAGCAATGAGATTTAACCGAGAAACACTTAACACAGTGCTTGGCACATAGAAGGTTCTTATTGCATTAGTTATTATTGGCAGTGTTAATATCATCACCATAGTGTTACTCCTGTTCAAGGGGAGATACAGGGTTGAACCACCATCCACACTTAGTCCACCAAACCACACATTTACCAGCAAGATCTGCAACATGCCAGCTTAGATTGGGAGTCATAAACAACCATGCCAGTGGTGGGCCAGGATTTGACTCAGTCGGACACAAAGGCCAGGACCTGGATAAATGAGTGGGAGAAAGGAAAGACCATGGTTGTTGCTGATCTAGTAGGCAGACTTAGCCAGAGTCCATTGGAACGCCTGTTTGATTGCCCTTCTGAAAGGTTTTTATAACCTACCAGTGTGTCCCGGAAAGCAGCTTAGGAAACCTACAGACAGGATCCAGATAATTATCTATGTGACTTTTGTTCCTAGGTTTTTCTGAAATATATTCTTGACTATCCCCTGGGTGACAAATTGAGACCAAACTTGGAATTCCTGCTTGCTCAACTGAAGTAAGTTTTAGCCATTAACTATACAAGGGCAGGGGAGTAGTTTCTTCTTTCCCTTTAATATGGCAGCTGACTTGAAAAGAGCAAAGCCTAAACATGGTAGCACATTCATTGAGGATGCTATTACATGATCGTTGACTTGATTATCAAACATTGTGCATGGCTTCATATAGCAGTTCCATAAGTTGCTTTTCAGTCTAGTCTGACCATTGATTGTCTTAAGAGTCCACACTTAGGAGAATGTTGAAAATCTAACAAAATTACATTTAAAACTGCACAGTAGCCTAATGGATATATATACAAACATTAGAATTGGGGAAATGGAGTGTTTTCCATTTTTTAAGAAACAGACTGACACCTTGATAAAATATTTTAAACTTTTTAAGTAATTATTGGTAAATGTAAAAGATACTAACAAATCTACCTAATGTCTTTGCCCTAGTTATGAACACGAGACCGGGAGAGAATCCACCTTGGAAATGATCGCCTATCTCTTTGACACATTCCCTCAGGTACTGTGATCCCAAAGACAGGCTCTTCAGCTGCGTTTCCCCATGAGCCCTGGGAGCCCTCAGTCCTCCGTTGCTAGAGCATCTGTAGGAATTCCATCCTGAGTGTGCTCACAGATGCCTCCTTTCTTTTAGGGACTACTCCACGAGAACTGCGGAATGTTCTTTATTCCTCTTTGTCTAATGATGGTGAATGATGACTCTGCCACGTGCAAAAAGATGGCCTCCATCACAATCAAATCCTTACTCTGTAAAATCAATCTCGAGAAAAAAGACTGGCTGTTTGATATGGTTACCACCTGGTTTGGAGCAAAAAAGGTTAGCATTGCTTTTAGTCATAGTGCAGTGACAAATCTTAGCTTTTGATACTTTAAATAAGAATGTACATTATACATTGTTGAATTGGTGTTTCCCAAATAGCTTTATTTTTATCTGATTATGCAAATAATGTATTCCTTTTTTTTCCTACCCACCCATAAAGGTAGAAAAATAATATATTTTAAAGTTTTGGAAAGTATAAGAAGTTACAAAAAGTAACATAAAACCCACCTGTATTCCTACTACTTTATTAATGTTACCAAAGGTACTCCACAATGTGAACATATTATAATTTACTTAAGCAGCCTCTATTAATGAATACCTTTGTTTCCAATTTTGCTTATTCAGTTTCTGGAATGTAATTTTTATCATTCTATCTACTTGCTGATTCCGTGACCAACATCACTGGCCCATCTTTATGGAATATAAATAGCACGTGTCCAATGTTAACGACTAACTTGTTTCATACCCAGATAATTTGGGGATGAGGATGAAACTTCTTTCCATTTGTATATTAGCTATCAAAACTCCATATTTTATTGATTTCTGGCATCAGAAAGAAATACTTTTTGTTGTTTCTGAATGTTGAGGACAAAAAAAGGCCCACCTTCATTTTATAATTTTGAAAGTGGCCTCCCAACTCCTGTTGACATTGTCTTGTGGTGGTTTATTTTTGGTAGCGCTTAAATAGACAACTCGCCGCCTTGATCTGTGGCTTGTTTGTGGAAAGTGAAGGAGTCGATTTTCGGAAAAGACTTGAAACTGTCCTTCCTGTGGTCGAAAAGGAAATTGATCCAGAAAACTTCAAAGATGTAAGTAATTTGCTAGGGAATAAACCTTTTGCTAACTTTTATAGTTTTACTTGAAGTGGTATAGCTAGTAAATTAAATATTATTTGTGTTCAAAACACTTTATCAATAAAGGCAAAAATTCAGTGCAGTTAGAACTTCTTTTAAAAATGAGGATTAAACTATATGAAAATCAAAGTTTCTCACCTGGGGCAATTTTGCCCCCCATGGGACATTTGGCAAACTCTGGAGACACTGTCTGTTGCCCAGCTGGAGGGTGGGGGTTGCTACTGGCATCTAGTGGGTAGAGAGGCCAGGGATGCTGCTAAGTGTCCTGCAGTGCCCGTGGTAGCCGCACAGCACAGGATGTCAGCAGTGCTGAAGTTGAGAAACTCTGGTGCAGATTTACATGCTGGAGTAAAAATGTCCATCCAATAATTTCAAATTGTTGTTTTAATTAACTTACATCCATTTTAGATCATGGAAGAGACTGAAGAGAAGGCTGCAGATCGGCTTCTGTTTAATTTTCTTACACTGATAACGAAACTCATCAAGGAATGTAATATTACTCAGTTTACCAGGCCTTCTGAGACTCTGAGTAAAATCTGGAGTAAGTATTTCTTTTTTATTTAAATCTAAAAACAGACACATTTGTTGTGATGGAATTACTGAAAATAGTTTTGGGAATTTGGAATATGAATACTTCAGAAAGTATATAATTAATGTCAGGGGAAAAGTCCATGAAAAAAAATTTTGAAGGCCGTATCAGATTAATTACAGTGAAAATTTTCTTTCTGAAAAATTTTCTTACGACTTCATAAGTAAAAAGTATTAACTATGGGGCAATAAAAGAAAGGGAAAGATTCCTAAAGTCCTGCTTGCTACTTAATCATAATTTGGTATGTATTTCTCTCTTTTATCCCTTTTTTTTAAATTTTCCCTTCAGCTTTATTAAGCTATACTTGATGAATAAAAATTGTGTATATTTTCAGAGTACAACATGTTGTTTTTGTGTGTGTGTATATACACACACACACACGGTCTATTTTTCCAACCAGTCTTTCTTTCTATTAAATAAACAAAGGATTTTTTGAGATGTTGCTTAGTTCCATATAAACTTTTATATCCTGTTTGTACCTAAGTAAGTATATCACTATACTATAGCACACTTAGTAGACATCCTTTTAAATAGCTATATGATAGTCTGTTGTGTAAATAGGCCATAATTTATTAAACTATTTCACTTCTATGGGACATTTATTGTACAGTCATGCATTGCTTAGCAATGCGGTATGTTCTGATAAATGAAGTGATTTCATCACGTACAAACATCGTAGAGTGTACTTCCAAACCTAGTTGGTATAGCCTACTGTATGCTTAGGCAATATGGTATATATCCTATTGCTGCGCCTACTGTATGCTTAGGCAATATGGTATATATCCTATTGCTGCGCCTACTGTATGCTTAGGCAATATGGTATATATCCTATTGCTGCTAGGCCACAAACCTATGTAGCATGTTAGTGTACTGGATACTAGAGGCAATTTTAAGTATTTGTGTATCTAAACAGAAAAAGTATGGTAAAAATATGGTACATACTGCAATCTTTTTTTTTACAAGTTGTGTTAAACTGTGTTACAATCTTAGGGGGACCACTGTCGTATATGTAGTCTGTAATTGACTGAAATGTCATTTTATGCATAACTGTATATCACTCTCTAAATAAATAAGACCCCAGAATTTTTAATTTAACATGCTCAATTTTGCCTAGTCAGTGGGAAATAGACATTGGAATGAGCGCTTAAAATAGCCACCTGGTTTAGGAGCCAGAACTCATGATTCTGTGAGAAGTAAGGTTAACTTACTCTGGTATGACTCCACTAAGACACTGCCAGATTGTTACAAATGTTCATAGAGAACAAAAGTAAAAACACGTTCATGAAATACAGCAGCAGAGACTAAAACTGAGGTATGACACAGTTAATCTATCCTGTTCCTTGACACCCACATTATAAGACCTTTTAACTGTACTTTCCAAGCGTGGTTGCTGGAGAATAGCATATAGCCTAACACTGAAGAATTAGGAGTTTTGAGGTCAGATAAAGCAGGGGCCCAGGCCTGGCTCTGCCTGTTATCACTTGGCACATCACTCAGCCTCTCTGAAAGATCCATTTCCTCATCTGTGAGATGAAAATGACAATTCCAACCTCACAGAATTGTTGTGAGGTCTAAATGAGATAATATACGTAACACGCTTAGCCTGTCCCTGGCACATAGAAAGCCTTCAGTAAATGATAGCTTTCCAGGCCGCTGCCACCAATTTCACTAATCATTAGAAACAAACATGTATCTGTGCACATATTTACATTACTCACTTTAGAAAATGTAAATGTTAATGCCACCTTATCTCCCTTGAATCTGAAACTAGTTCTTAGGGAATACCTCTGTTTTTAGGCGTGTTCGTACCCTTTAGTGTCATTTCCCAAGCTAAGAATTGGTTTTCTAGTTGTTCAGTGTCTCCACCCCACTTCTCCCTAGCTCCCTCTGAGCTTCTGGGAAGAAGGACTATTTTTCATCTTTTGTTAAAAAACTGATACATAAAATTGTGCGTAT
>CAUYSK010107167.1:0-33970 GCA_963575035.1 Avahi laniger
ACTAAGAATAGAAAGAAATTAATCGGACAACTAAAAATATATAGAAAAAATTAGCCGGGCATGGTGGCGCATGCCTGCAGTCCCAGCTACTCGGGAGGCTGAGGCAGGAGGATTGCTTGAGCCCAGGAGTTTGAGGTTGCTGTGAGCTAGGCTGACGCCACGGCACTCACCCCAGGCAAGAGAGTGAGACTCTGTCTCAAAAAAAAAAAAAAAGACAGAATAGAGGTTTCTTGCTTTCCACAAATGCGCTATATTATTCAGGAATAGACTAGATACAAATACCAAGACATGCCTTCATTTTAGTTTAAGAACATAATTTCAGAGAAGGATGGACTACTCTCAATGTGTGATATAATACGACTTTTTTATTTATTTTTTTACTGTGTGGGGCCTAAGGAAATTATGTCTGTATAATAACCTGCCAAGTGGGACCTGGCCAAGTTTTCTCCTATATTTGTACAATTTAGGCCATTAACCAAGAAGGAATGTCTCCAGTGGACCGCTGCCCAAGGAAGAGCATGTGGAATTACTCGTGGTACACACGTAGCAGGCTACCGCCAATACATGCTGTGGCAGGCATATTTTACGCTACGTAAATACACAGGAGAAGGGTCTGAATGATCACACCTTTCATATGTCCAAACTGTTCTTTACTCTCAGTGATCTGGGTTTATGGGGTACACTATAATTGTGAATATCACTTTCAAACAGACTGCAACCTATAGTAAGAAATATCTTACTGCCTCAACAGAGTAACCACATATACATTTATATATGCATATAATATACATGTATATGTAAGTATATAGAATTTATACATAACACGTTACATATCCAAAAAAGATTAAAATATTCGCAGTTACTATTTATGATACTTTGATAATTTCTATTTTACTCTATTCTATTTTTTTCTTTAAAAAATGTTTACAACACAATCAACTGATTTCATGACTATAGGATTTGACCTCCAATTTGAAGAACACTGCTTTGGAGGACATTCAATAATGAAAATGAAGAAAAAGAAGGTATTGTGTTCTATTCTTCTGAAAGCTGAAATTATTTTATTAGGATCTCTAATGCAAACCTGTCTATCAGTATTCAAATTTACTGGAACTGAGCAATAAAGGCAACCTTAAGTCATGTTCCTGATCCCCCACCCTGCCCCCGCTTTTACATTTCTGTAATCTTCCTGTCCTAGTCACGGGCTCTGTGCTTAGCATCCTGACTTTTCTGTTGGGATCCTCCTTCTGTTTTTACACAGTCTCATCTATCTTGTAGGAAAAGAAAAAAAGAGAAAGAAGAAAACGACATATGCGAACATATGTATAGGTATGTGTACACTTACACACAACCCATAAAGCGATCTTTTGCGATCACTCTCTAACTCCCGAATGGTTTTGTTAATATCCTCTGTACTGCCAAACTTGGACACTGAGTAATTTAACTCATTGGAACTGTTAATATCGTTGGTCTGTGTCTTTAAAGATTAAAACTCAACATTTTTGAAATAGTAAGAACATCAATTCAGTCATTAAGCCTGTTTTTCATTTAATTTCAAAGACAGTACTAGTCAAAAGGAAAAAAACCCAATCCTGGAAATCTGAAAATCCCATTACTAAAAAAGATAAGGTTATTTAAAATAATATTATTTCCTTACTTAAAAGTATTATATTTAAGGTAGAAAAATGAACAAATAAACAACTTTATGCTTTCATTTGTAGTCTAAAACTACTGACACCATAAATTAGGAGTAACATTGCTAAGTCATAATAAATTCTTCCAATATAATATATAATAACACACGTACTATATATTACACAGGCTTTTATAAAATTTCAGATATATGATTTTTATATTAGGAAAATACAAAAGTGAAGCTGTAATGTATGGCAGAGCTTGACTTTTTTCAGGGTATACACTAAGACCCTAACAAATATGACAACATAAAATTCCCTACAATAAAAAGTATATTTGAGAAAAAGAAGAAAAAAGTCACTTGGAGATACAGGAGAAATAAAATGAGCTCATTCACTTTGCTGAGTGACTTATACCAGATACCAGCTTCCTAATGTGTGTGAGATAAGTAGAGCCTTAGAAATGTAGTTTTAATTTAAGATTTTGAATAGTTCACACATTCATGTGGGCTAAAAAAATCAAAAAAGTATGAAAGGGTATTTAATATAATTTTTTTGGAAAAGACATCCTTTTCTTCCTCCAACAATGGAATTAAGTTTAAATATTTAAATATTTTATAAATTCATTAAAAGTATATTATTACATTATAATAATACGCTCTATGATTATACAAATAGAAGGTATTGATACCATTTACTGTCTGTACCATACTATTATATTTTAGCACCTAAGTATATTAATTTTTATACTCAATTAGTATTGTTTTAAACAGTTTTTCAACTAATTTCTAAGTATTGGCTTTTTAATAGGACTGAAAACTCCTTGAGAACAATTATATCATCAGATGCTACCTAAACACCCTTAGGTACTAAACAAAAGATTATATTAATTCAATAAACAAAGGGCCTATATCACCTCACATCCACTGAATTTACTAAAATACAAAAGTCTCATCTTTTTGAGCGTGCAAGTGCAGAAAGCTTACCTCTCACTGCTGTCCTCCACGGTATCTTGCATTTTAGAGGAAAGTCCTGTACATCGGTCACCTGTCAGTTTTTCTTCTTCTAGACCTATTCTGTTCCCATTGTATTTTTCAGTCATTATTTTGTTTGGTAAATGATCAAAAGCAGGAGATAAATCTTCCTTAGATAGTTCTTTCCACTGTTTCTAGGTAGGGAAGAGAAATGACAGACAAATGCAAACACTGCTAGTCACAGTAATAAGACTTTAACACACGCACCCAGATCCACGGAGCTCAACGACCCCGAACAGATGCAACCCAAAGACGTTCTCTCCAAGGCACACTATAACCCAACTGTCAAAGACAGATTTCTAAAAGCAGTAAGAGAAAAGTGTCAAAAGTCACCTATAGGGGAATCCTCAGCACATTTCTATCAGCAGATTTCTTAGCAGAAACCTTGCAGGTCAGGAGAGTATGGGATGATATATTCAAAGTGCTGAAAGAAAAAAAAAAACTACCAGGAAAGCTTTCCTTCAGAAACGAAAAGGAAATAAAGTCTTTCCCAGACAAGCAAAAGCTGTAAGAATTTATTGCCACTAGACTGGCCTTACAAGAAATAATTAAGGGAGTTGCTTCAACTGGAAGCAAAAGGACAATGATCGCTATCATGAAAACAATGAAAGGGCCACTTCACTGGCAGAGGTAAATACATTATCAAATTCAGTAAACTCCATTACTGTACTGGTGGTATAATCTTTCAAATCTCTAGTATGATGGTTAAAAGTCAAAATGATCAGTAATAAATAAAGCCACAATAAGTTGTTAAGGAACACACAGTATAAGAAGATAAAAATTAAGCAACAAAATTATAAATTATGTGGGTAGAGTAAAAGTCTAGAATATCTGTATAAGACCAAAGTTAAGTTATTATCAGTTTAAAATACTCTATTATTAATCTATAAGATTTTTTTTATGTAAGCCACATAGTAACCACAAAGAAAAAAATTATAGCAGATACACAAATAAGACAGAGAAAGAAATCAAAGCTTGTCACTACAGAAAATCACAAACCACAAAAGTAAACAACAGGAGATGAAAAAATGAACAAAGTACATATAAAACAAGCAGAAGAGGCCAGGCGCAGTGGCTAACGCCTGTAATCCTAGCACCCTGGGAGGCCAAGGCAGGAGGATTGCTCGAGGTCAGGAGTTCAAGACTAGCCTGAGCAAGAGCGAGACCCCCCGTCTCTACTAAAAATATAAAGAAATCAGCCAGACAACGACAAGTATATAGAAAAAATTAGCCGGGCATGGTGGCGCATGCCTGTAATCTCAGCTACTCAGGAGGCTGAGGCAGCATTGCTAGAGCCCAGGAGTCTGAGGTTGCTGTGAGCTAGGCTGACACCATGGCACTCTAGCCCGGGCAAGAGAGTGAGACTCTGTTTCAAAAAAAAAAAAAAAAAAAAAGAACAAAAAGCAAGCAGAATACAATGAACAAAATGGCAGGAATAAGGAATAAGTCCTTACCTATCAATAATACCCTTCAATGTGAATGTATTAAATTTCCCAACTAAAAGATGCACAATAGCTAAAGAATTAAAAAAAAAATCTAACCATATGCTGCCTATAGCAAGAGACTCACTTCACTTGCAATGACACACATGGACTAAAAGTGAAGAGATGAAAAATGATGACCCATGCAAATGGAAACCAAAAGAGAGCAAGAGTAGCTATACTTCTATTGGATAAAATAGACTTTTTTGGCAAAAACAGTGAGAGATAAAAAGGTCATTACATAATGATAAAGGGGTCAGTTCAACAAAATAATATAATGATTGTAAATATATATGTACCCCAATACTGGAACACCCAATATATAAAGCAAATATTAGATCTAAAGGGAGAGAGAGACTGCAATACAATAATAGAAGGGGACTTCAACACCTGACTTTCAGTAATGGACAGATCATCCAGATAGAAAATCAAAAAGAAACATCAGTTTTAAACTGCACTCTAGGCCAAATGGACCTAACAGACATTTACAGAACATTTCATCCAACAGCCACAGAACACACATTCTTCTCAACAGCTCGTGAAACTTTCCCAAAGTAGACCATATGTTAGGCCACAAAACAAGTCTCAATAAATTTTAAAAAACCAAAATCGTATGAAGTATTTTTTCTGACCAAAATGGAATAAAATTAGAAGTCAATGATAGGAGGAACTTTGGAAATTACACAAATACATGGAAATTAAACATGCACCTGAACAACCCATGGGTCAATGAAGAAATTAAACAGAAAATTTAAAAATTTCTTGAGAAAAATAAAAATGGAAACCCAACCTACCAAAACCTATAGGATACAACAAAAGCAGTTCTAAGAGGGAAGTTTATATTATAGCAATAAATGCCTACATTAAAAAAGTAGAAAGATGTCAAATAACCTAATATTGTACTTCAAGAAATTAGAAAAACAAAAATAACAAAGATGTCCATTTTCACCAATTGTATTCAACACAATACTGCAAGTCCTACCCAGAGCAATTAGGCAAGAGAAAGAAATAAGGGGTAAAAAGAAATAAAGCCACCTGATTTTTGACAAAGGCACCAAGAATGTACATTGGGGAAAGGACAGTCTCTTCAACAAATGGTGCTGGATATCTGTATGGAGAAGAATGACTCTAGACCTGTACCTCTCACCCTATACAAAAATCAACTCGAAATGAACCAAAGACCTAAACTAAGTCCTGAAACTATAAAAGTTCTACAAGAAGACAGACGAAACACTTCGGGACATTGGTCTGAACAAGGATTTTTTGGGCAAGACCTCAAAAGCACAGACAACAAAAACGAAAATAGACAAATGGTATTATATCAAATGAAAAAGCTTCTGCCGAGCAAAAGGAACAACAGAGTGAAAAGACAACCTACTGAATGGGAGAAAATATCTGCTTCTGACAAGGAGTTAATATCCAGTATATATAAGGAACTCAAATAATTCAGTATCAAAAAACCCAAATAATACAATTTAAAAACAGGCAAAAGCCCTAAATGGACATTTCTCAAAAGACAATATACAAACAGCCAATAAGTATATGAAAAAATGTGCAACATCACCAATCATCAGAATAATGCAAATCAAAACCACAATGCAATATTCGCCTTACCCCAATAAGAATGGCTACTATCAAAAAGACAAAAAATAACAAATGCTGCTGTGGATGTGGAGAAAGGAGAATTCTTATACATTTAGTGGGAATGTAAGTTAGTATAGCCATTATGGAAAACAATATGGAGGTTACTAAAAAAATTAACAGTAGAACTACCATATGAGCCAGAAATCCTACTTCTGGGTATTTATCCAAAGGAAATAAAATTAGTTTGTTGAAGAGATATCTGTATTTCCCTGTGTATTGCAGCACTACTCACTATAGCAAAGATATGAAATCAACCTAAGTATTCAGCAGTGAGAAAAGAGAAAAGAAAACGTGATATGTATACACAATGGAATACTATTCAACCATAAAAAAGAATGAAATCCTGTCGATTGCAGCAAAATGGATGAACCTGGAGGACATTATGTTAAGTGAAATAAGCCAGATACAGAATGACAAATATTGCAAGATCTCACTCATATGTGGAATCTTAAAAAGTTAATCTCAGAAGTAGAGAGTAGAATAGTGGTTACCAGAGGTTGGGGAAGGTACAGAGAAGCAGGAATTGGGGGATTCTAGTCAACAGGTACAAAAGGTTAGAGTTATCTAACTGTAGAGGACTAAGTTTGCTGTTCTGTTGAACAGTAGAATGACTATGGTTAACAATATTTTATATTTCAAAATAGCTAAAAGAGACAATTTTGAATGCTCTCACCACAAAGAAATGATGGACGTATGAGGTGACTGATATGCTGAATGCCCAGATTTGATCGCTATATAATATATACATGTATCAAAACATTGCACTGTATGCCGTAAATATGTACATTATGTGTCAATTAAAAATAAAATAAATAAAATTCACATTGAACAATAAAAAAGTAAAAATAAACCAAAAAAGAGAAGATTTTAGCCAAAGTTAGATTTTGTTTGCCTTTTAATCCAGTCCTAATTCACTGGTTATGTAACACTGGAACAGTGACCAAGATGGCACTTGAATGTCATATGGTAGTTTCCTGGTCCTTGCCCCTGTCTAAGGGAGAACCAACTGTGATATCTCCAAGCAGTACTTATGATAGCAGAGGATTTAATTTGGCTTTCCCTACCAGGTACACTTGCAGCTCCAGGTAGCTAGCCCACCACTGAGCTAAGGAAATGTCCTCTAGCATGTCTGGACTTCAGAGTAGATGACAACTAAAAGCAGAATTCAGACCAAGATGAAGAGAAATTTCGATTTGTTCTACCAAAAAGGACATTATCACCTACCTTGAGAGACTGTTGTGGTGATGAATGAGATGGCACATGAAGAGCCTAGCATCATGTTTGGCAAATATTAAGTTTCCCGTGCCCTCACTGCCACCATTCCTAAGGACAAGGGTAGAGGAAGAAGGGGTACAAAGTATATCTGGGCCCCTGGAGATGAAAGCACGACAACTGCACAGGCCAGAGAAGGAAAAGACATGCATAACCTACACACTTGGGACCATGTTCTCTGAAGTCCTTCAAGGGTCGGGAACACAACCACCTTCTCCCTGCCCGAAACAACAGCGGTCGAGGAAGCAGCAGTGGGAGCCGATGGTTTTGATTACCTGTGACTCTGACACTGGCCCGAATGGCTTAGTATGGACAAGGGTGGCCCTCTTCAAAGATACTATCATGGAAGCAAGGAGTCTTGGATCTCATTAATAAGGAACACAGTACTTGTTGCCTGAGGAGTTTAAAGATTTTGCACAGAGATGTAACCCTGCAACTTACACTTTTCTGGAACTTATGGAATAATCATTCCCTGGAGTTACTTTTGTGCAAAATGGTACCCTTAAAAGAAGTGCTCATATATTTAGATTCTTTTTAAAACAGCTTGGGAAATCCATACACTAGATAAACTAGTTTCTAGTCTGTCTCATTATCATTATACAACAGAGGAATTAAAAAGAAAATGGCATTTTACCACACTCGGCCTTTCCTGGATATGGCTATTTAAATTACTCACATAATTAATGTATCTCTTTTTGTTTTCTAATAGTTTATATACAGAAGAATTAGAGAAAGAGAAATTCTGTCATCTGCTGTATTTGAAGGATAGTGAGTAGAACAGTTTGGTACAATGTGATTGGAGGATGGAAAACACGCAGTGCTTGAGCAGGAGCGATGAGGCTGCGAGGAAGCACAGCTCAAGGAGAGCAGTCTCTGGACTTGGTGAGAAGCAGTGAGGCGGAACCGAACAATCCTGAGCCCCACCAGGGCTCACACCGTGTGCAGGAAGCATCCTGTGCCAATAGTTAGACTACCATATAATGGAAGATACGGTGTTCTCCTTTAGATGCCTGTGTCAATTTCTCTTTCTTCCCTTGTTAAATTTTTGTGAGTTGGTCCAAATAGATTTTACAGCAAAGACAAGGTGGAGCACTTTCGACACCCCATGCTATGTTCTGACACTTCGAGTGTACCAGCTCTTAATCCTCACAATAATCTTAGGAGAGAGGTACTAATACTACAGAGGAGACGGGTGCAAAGAGCTTAGATGACTTGCCCAAGGCTATGCAGCTAATAAATAGTTAAGACCAGAATTTTAACCCAGACAGTCTGGGATGACTATTCTGGACCACTTCCCAGAATATGCAACAAATTCAGAATATGCCAATAGGAAAAACACTCAGCAGAGAGGAAAAAAGACATATTTAATGCTAGTGGATTAAAACAAAGCAAAATGCAAAACAAGACTATCATCTTGGCATGTCTGGGTTGAGCAAACTCACTCATTTTTGCCCTCCCCGTACATAAAAGTGAGCAGGCACTCCCCAGTCACCTGCCTCAGCCTGTCACTGCTGATCGGTGGAAGCCGAGGATTCCATCTCAGTAAATACAACCTCACATGAGCTCTCGTTTTGAGGCCTGGTACAGTTTCATCTCTCCTTCTAGCTCTATACTCGTGCTGAATCATACCCATGTGGCACATGCTGCTAGGAACAATGTTCCGCACACTGCCTGAAACCCTGACCCCACCCATTTCTGTTCACTGAAGAAAGCAGTAAAGTCATCAAATTAAACCTGCAATTCTCTACAATTTGTTAAACCATTTACATTTAATACTTTATCGGTAGAATCAAATTATCAGCTACAGATTTTACAATATCAGGTCTGAACTGCCAAACTAGGTATTTACTTTGGGAAGTTTACTGTCATTGATACTGGGGGTTTGCTAATAAATATGTGGTAATACCAGCAACTACTTTACATATTTATGTCTGACCTTGTGTCAAGAGGCAATGACAAATTATCTATATTTATCTAGGAAGGTCAAGGCCATTGGAAGTGTTCTATAAATGAATACATGCTATATGAATATAATCACATATATGTATTTACTGACTTAAAATGTCATCACTGTAGATGTGTGATATTAATAGCTCTCCTTTGTCCCTACAGGGCCTAAATCGCTTTATATCCATATGTGCAAGAAATCTTCACAGAAAAACTAACATATAACTGTATCCAATATTGAAAATACCACTCACATCATATAAATCTAAAATAAGACTGAGGGTGAAGGCAGATGTCCCTTTTAGGAGAAAGTACCAGAGATGAGGAAGAATTAAATGGGAACTACTGAGCAGGAAAACAGTTACCCTAAGAAAGAAGAGAAAATGGAATCATACAAAATGCTCAACTAAAACCACAAAAGGGATAAAAGAGCAGAATACAAAAACAGAAACAAAGAGCAGAGACAACAACAAATATAGTAAATATTAGTCCAACTTTTTTACTAATCACTTTGAGTGTCAATGGTCTAAATGCAACAATAAAAAAAGATTCTCAAAGCAGATTAAAAAACAAGACATCTGTAAAAAACCATTTAAAAACACATACACTCTAGCCTGGGCAACAAAGCGAGGCTCTGTCTCAAAAAAAAAAAAACAAAAAACAAAAAACAAAACAACACATAGACTAAAAAATACACCATGCTGACACTCATCAAAAGAAAGCAAGAGTAGCTATATTAATTTCAGACAGCACACACTTTAAGGAAAGTTATCAGAGAAAAAGAACATTACAGACCGGGCGTGGTGGCTCACGCCTGTAATCCTAGCACTCTGGGAGTGCTGAGGAGGGCGGATTGTTCGAGCTCAGGAGTTCGAGACCAGCCTGAGCAAGAGCCAGATCCCGACTCTACTAAAAAAAATAGAAAGAAATTAGCTGGACAACTAAAAAAAAATATATATATAAAAAATTAGCCAGGCGTGGTGGCGCATGCTTGTAGTCCCAGCTACTTGGGAGGCTGAGGCAGGAGGATCGCTTAAGCTCAGGAGTTTGAGGTTGCTGTGAGCTAGGCTGACGCCACGGCACTCACTCTAGCCCGGGCAACAAAGCGAGACTCTGTCTCAGAAAAAAAAATAAAAAAAAGCATTACATAAGGACAAACAGGTCGATTCTCTAAGACACAAAAATCCTTAACATGTATGCACCTAACAACAGAGCCACAAACTACGTGAGTCAAAAACAGACAGAACTACAAGGAGAAACAGATGAATCCACTTTTATAGTCGGGGACTTCAATATTCCTCTATCAGAAATGGACAGATTCCAGAGGCAGAAAACCAGCAGGGACAGTTGAACTCAAGAATACCTTCAATCAAAGGGATGTAATTGAGATCTATGCAGATGTATACACAGTATCTATAGATGTATCTATGTAGGTGTGTATGTGTATGTGTTCTCAGACCACAATGGAGTTAAACTAGAAATCAGTAACAAAAGTAACTGGAAAAATCTCAAAATACACTGAGATTAAACAACACACTTCTAAACAGCACATGAATCAAAGAAAAAAATCTCAAGAGAAATTTTAAAATATTTTAAATCAAATCAAAATGAAAATATAATTTATCAAAAGTTGTGGGATGTAGCAAAGCAGGGTTTAGAGGGAAATTTATAGATTTTATGAGAAAAGAAATATCTAGGCTGGGCGCAGCGGCTTGTGCCTGTAATCATAGCACTTTGGGAGGCTGAGGTGGGAGAACTGCTTGAGCCCAGGAGTCAGAGAGCTGCCTGAGCAAGAGCAAGACCCCGTCTCTACCAAAATAAAACAAAGAAAAGAAAATATAAAAATTAGTCAGGTGTGGTGTGCACCTGTGGTCCCAGCTACATGGGAGGCTAAGGCGGGAGGATCGCTCAAGGTCAGCAGTTCGAGACCGGCCTGAGTAGGAGCAGGACTCCGTCTCTACTAAAAATAGAAAGAAATTGGCCAAATAACTAAAAATAGAAAAAATTAGCTGGGCATGGTGGCGCGTGTCTGTAGTCCCAGCTACCTGGGAGGCTGAGGCAGGAGGATCGCTTAAGCCCAGGAGTTTGAGGTTGCTGTGAGCTAGGCTGATGCCATGGCACTCTAGCCCCGGCAAGAGAGTGAGACTCTGTCTCAAAAAAAAAAAAAAAGAATAATAAATCAATATCATTAACAACTCTATGTCCTTAAATCTGATAACCTAGATGAAATGGACCAACTCCTTGAAAGATGCAATTTGCCAAAATTCACACAGGAAAACAGACAATCTGAATAGGCCTATACCTATTTACAGATTTAATCACTAATTAATAACCTTCCAAAACAAAAAGCACCAAGCCCAAATAAGTTCACTGATGAATTCTACCAAACATTTAAGGAAGACATGACAATTATCTAAAATCTCTTTCAGGGTGCAGAAATAGAGGGAGTACTTACTAACCCATTCTATGAGGCCATGGTAAACTTGTTCATATATGAGAAACATAATGAAAAGAGACCCTATCTACATGTATTATCTATAATAGTATTAAAAAAATAAGTAATAATATCTACTTATGTCCAACAATAAAAGTATCTTCATGAGAATAAAGCCAACAACCAGAAAAATATAACATTTTACTGGTATTTCATTGTACCTGCCAAAAGTATTCAAGTTGCTCACTGATATAGTGAAATATTATATAAACTAAATATTCTATAATCCCATGTTAAGTATTTAATGGGGCAAAAGTACCTAAATTTTCTGGTTTATTTTAACAATTAAATGCTTAAACCCCCGCCTTACATGAAAAATTCAATTTCTTTAATGAAATTTTGTTCCCGCTAAGTCTTTCAAGTAACACACAGCATTTAACCTGAGGCTGAATACATTCAAAGAAGTGAACTTAAATTTTACAATTTTAAAACAGCCAGCTGGATTTACTACATTAATTCAAACATACTTTTTGGAAGGGAGAAGAGAAAGGCTCAGGTGGAGTACAGTTATTTGATGCTATAACTGTGTAACAAACCAGCATTATTCTTCCCCAAGAAAAGTTTACCTGTATATTAGAATCTCCCTTTATATACTTTGCTCCTTCTATTATAGCCATATATGAGAATCTAAGTTGATCTGGTGTCTGTATAAGTCCCATTCGATATTTTCTCATACTCAATAACACTTGCTTAATGTTAATATCTTCTCCTTTTTCCATCTGCAAGAAAGGTAAAAGTCAATCAAGCCTTTTGTTTTTAGAGTCCAGGAAACAGAAGCAGTACAGGATCATTGCTAAGATTTTTGCTCTACGTTTGTTCCTCCTTAAGAATAATTGAACACTGCAGCTGTAACTGTTGTGTACACAACTATCTCAATCCACCCATCCTCCTCTGCTCAGGTAGTAGATAAAGGACTTTTGATTCTTTAGCTGATTCACAATTGATTCTAAACCAATAATCCCTTTCATTTTGGCTGGTAATTGGTCAAAGGAAAGACTTATGATCACTTCTGGCTAACATAAGGGTAAATCTGCTGGGGGTTAGTGTTTATTTTCGATGGTCTCGGTAGGAATAAACCTTTGTGCCCACTGCCCTTCTGCCTTCTTCACGCCTGCACTCCAGACATGACGTCTAGATGTCTGTCCTCTAAAGATGGTGGAAAAGAAAGAAAAAGCCTAGATCCGCAATAGCACTGCGGAGTTACCGCGCCAGCTCTGGACTACCGATCTGATATTAAAACTCCACCCTCCCTTCCGCCAACAGAAAAAGAAACAAATTGTTGAAGTTATGGTTGGTAGGGAACAGGTATCATTAACAAAAGAGACACCAGAGTTTTTAAATATGACAATGTTCACTGTAATGTAACGATCCAATTTTTGATTGAAGTATACTGTATATAAGTAGAGTGGTAAAGTAATACAGTAAGTGTGTTAAGACTCAACGCTTCCTAATTCCTAGCTTTCACTCGAGAGGCACTATCCAAAACGTTCTACCAAGAGGACCGCTTCATTGATCAAGCTCCCTGTTTAAGTACGTGCGTCTGCAATGAATAACATCATATTTCTTCATCTGACAATCTACTTTGCACCAGCAGTCATGTCAGAAAGCTTGAGAATGCTGAGATAAGTGCAATGAAGCATAGCTAAGTTTTACAGGACAGAGAAGAGACTAACAGAGGAAGGTAGGACCACACAAAGCCTTAAAGTAGAGGTGGAAAACACCAGTCTACTAAATTGCCCAAGTTGTTGATAATCTTAAAACAAGCTCAGGAAAGCAGAAATTAAACTACAGGGAATACTGAAGGAGCAGATAGTATGGAAATCAAGGCAGAAGGTATTACTGATGGGTTTGACTTCATAATGTAACACGAGGGAGAAAGAAGACAAGTCGGAAAGGGCATGAGGGTAAACAGAAGCCTCCATTTCCAAGTAAGGAAAAATAAAGGCCCTAAGAAGCGAAGAGAAGGCCTAGGCTGTCTCCGGGCTGGGTACGGGGACATCAGTGGAGAAAGCAGCAGCCCCTGGGGGGCAGAGATACGAATCTCAGGAGAATAACAATGACACTAACATTTACAGAATGCTTAGGAAACACCAAGGACTCTTCCAAGTGTCCTAAATGTATTAATTTATTGAATTCTCACAGGAACGCTGAGGTAAGCCTATCATTATCCCTAGTTTTTAAATAAAGAAAAAGAGATAAAGTGCTTGTCTGAGGAACGAATTCAATATTACATATAATTTTATATTTGAAAAAAAAAGAGGGGGGTCTATTATTTCTGTAATACAAAGATTATCAGGAAGAAAAAGGTCTCCTTGGGTATCTCTAGGATCATCTTGGACACATCCCCACCA
The DNA here is from genome assembly GCA_963575035.1 of Avahi laniger. Lineage (NCBI taxonomy): Eukaryota > Metazoa > Chordata > Mammalia > Primates > Indriidae > Avahi > Avahi laniger. The sequence continues at coordinate 13,858 of CAUYSK010107167.1, forward strand.
ATCATGAACAAGAGACAGTTCAAAGGGTAGAAATGAGATTTTTAGGTTTTTCCAAAAAAAGCAGAAGTTTGAGAAACCCAGTTTTGGGATATGACATCAGAACTTACTCCTTGCCAGTGGAAACAATAAAAAAATCAATGAGACTAAAATGAGATAATAAGAAGAGAAGCACTTACCAGAACAAGACAGGTATCTACCAGAGAGAAGGTGCCAGAGCGCCCAATGCCTGCACTACAGTGGATCACCGCAGGCCCATGGTCAGGGTTCAAGGAGCCAGATTCTCTGACTTTGAACAAGAAATTGAGAAATGAAGCTGGTGATTCAGGGACTCCAAAATCTGGCCAGGTAGTATAATGAAAGTGAGATATTGTTCTGGTTTCACCACTCTAAAAAGTAAAAATCAAAGGAGAAGAAGTTAGTTCTAATTTTTTTTTTTAATTAAAAACTACTTCAGAAAGATCATGTGTTTTGCATAATGCTTTTAATCCTTCTGGACTGTTTATACAATTTTTTCTGTTTGGTTTTTGATAGTCACGAACATACAAATCAGGGAAGATTTTCTTCAGAATTTGAAACATATTAATAATAGCTAACACATACAACACTTATGATTTTGGAGGTCTGTTCTATTTACTTATTAACCCAATCCACACAAGAATCCTATAAAAACCTATTTTCCAGATGAGAAAACTGAAGCAAAGGCTAAGTAATCTACACTCACGTTCACAGAGCTAGAAAATGGCAGAGCCAGGATTTGAAGAAGCAGCCCAGTGTAGCGTTTGGGTTCTTAACTACTAGCTTATACCATGCACGTTACCAGTATTTTCTTTAATTCGTGTATCATGATGAGCGGATTCTTTTTTTCTATTTTTAAAAATTCCTACTAATATAATTTTACATTTTTAATGTCTATTTTTTAAGAATTCCAGAGTTTATTTTTAAAATATAATCTTCCCTTTATGTGATTTATCTTATAGATTCTGCTACAAAGGCACAGAGGAGCAACTCAAGGATTAAATTAAAGTAACAATCTTTATATTTTTAATTGAAATTGCTCCTCTAATTATTGCCTTTCCCCACGGTAATAATCTCCAATCCTAATGCTGTTCATATGCCTTTGCTGACGTGCTAAAGTGGTTTACCAACATGCTAAATGTTTCCTGTCTTCTAAGCCTGCCTGGCATTCACTACCACTTCCTGGATATGCCTGATGATCTTTATTTCTGACAAAGTCATTATAAAAATGTTCCTTAGCCTTTGCCAATTGCCTTTTGCCCCAAGGAGCACTTCTCTGCTTTCTACTCTTCATTTCCGTAAACGAAGCAGTGATCTTCTACTAATATGTCTCCGTACAATTTTTTAGTTTTAGCACAGGACCTTTTTTTGTAGGAGGCAGCATAGAAGCAATATTTTGATATGTTTGATGGTTCACAGCTAAAGATTATTATTACAACATCCTCCTCCCAATAAAAACTTTCAAAATTAGAACTTTTATTTTTAAAAACAATTTTTCCTATTTTTTGGTAGAAATTAAGATTCCTAAGTTCTAGACTCAGTCATAGAAGTTAAAACACTGATAAAATATAGTGTAAACTTTTTTTAATTTATGTACTTTTAGGTACCATTTTTTAAAAAAACACCCAGCTTTAATAATTCCAAATACATTGTGATCCACAGGTTCTCAATGTACTGAATGCAGTAGAAGATTTTCCCATTACTAATTAAAATGATGATCATGATTCCTAGATTTTCAAAACATTTACCTTTAGAGTCTAAATTAATTATGTTAAACGAACAAAGCCAGGCTAAAGGTTATATACTATATGATTCCATTTATAAGACATTCTGGAAAGGGCAAAATTATAGAAACAGAAACCAGATCGGTGGTTCCCGGGGGCAAAGGAGAGGGCTGACTGTAAACAGGCAGCACGGGAAAATGATGGGGGGTGATGGAATCATTCTGTATTTTTATTGTGGGGATGGTCACATAACTCAATGCATTGTCACAAGTCATACAACTGTACACCATAAAGAGTCAATCTGGGCCAAGCACGGTGGCTCACGCCTGTAATCCTAGCACTTTGGGAGCCTGAGGCTGGAGGATCATTTGAGTTCAGGAATTTGAGACCAGACTGAGCAACAGAGAGACCCCTGACACTAAAAAAAAAAAAGAAAAAAAAAAATAGAAAAAGCAGTGGGGTGTGGTGGCACACGCCTGTAGTCCCAGCTACTTGAGAGGCTGGGGCAGGAGAATCACGTGAGCCCAGTAGTCTGGGGTTGCACAGAGCTGTGATGTTGACACCACTGCACTCCAGCATAGGTGACAGAGGGAGACTCTGTCTCAAAACAAACAAAGAACAAAGAGTCAATCTTGCTATAGGTTAAAAAAAAGTGAATTATATTTACTGTATTAAAATAGGGAATGTGAAACATTCCAAATTATGAAGGCCAAACTGTAGTTTCCTTTTATAAAGCAGTAAGTGGGCAGTTAAGAAGGCGATATCCACAAAGGAATGAAGTTTGGTCGTTGATTAGCCCAGGGAATTAATTAACTCAAAGTCATGTTTTCCTTTTAACGGGGTGTAAGATTCCAGTAGGTGCTTCAAACCCCATTTTTATCTCCAGGACAACTGCCCTGTCATGGCCATCAACAGGGTCAGACTCAGTCCACATGAGCCTAAATCAGGTCCAGCATAAACCAGCCAAACCCCCAGGCCCTTGGTCCTATGTGAGTGTGTGCTCTGCTCACCAGGCTGTGTCTCAGAACTCCCAGTGTTGTATGCTCCATTACTGTATCACATCCTGGTGTAAAATGTGTGGTCACCCCACAATCCCGAGCGACTGCTTGCTTTTTCTTTGCTTATATGATTTTGGCTCAAGACTAGTGGTCTCTTGATTTTTTTTCAAATTCAGGTCATGCTGTCTGGGATACTGGAAGTCAGTTCCCAGAAATACTCACGACTATTTCTATAATACAGTCTTTCCCACTAATAGATTTTTGAAAATCAGTGTTTTTCCTTTCCCTACAGAACCAGACTAAAAGACTTTTGAGAGGTTAATTTTGATTAACTTACCCTTATGGAACAAGATTCGATGAACATAGCTTTAAAAAATCACATAATTCATGCTCACAAAGGAATGAGACCCATATGTTTACGAGTCTGGTACAGAACTGTTCGTGGGCACGACTAGACCCCCTTTCCCTCTTTTCATGTTGGAAAAAAAATGAGAGGAAAAAGGGGTTGCTAATGGATAGAGAGCTAAAACAAAACTCATCTTTATTTCAAACAAGCTCTATATTCAGACTTTACACTTTTTGGCAAACTCCTTACTTCAAAACTGTGGAAGCACCCTTTCCTTCTCATCAGTCACCGAGTCATGCTGCTTTTGCTGTGATCCCCAGCCCGTGCCTCACACGCCTTCCCACTGCTTCACCCCGCTCCCCATGCACACCCGGGTGGCACCCACAATTACAGGGCTGTCCCCATCTGCAGCCATTCCACACACGCCTGCCAAGTTTTCCTTGTAAAACTTTGCATTATGTGTACCACATTCTGCACAAAAATGTCAGTCAGTGGCTTAATGTTCTTTTTAAGGCGAAATCCCATTTACATTTTTTGAAAAAGGATTCTAAATTTAAAGTCTTTGAATAAAGATGTCAAACTTGTTATAGATGGAGGCCAGGAAGATAATCTGTGAATTGAGAAGGTGTAAGACAATGGGGAGTCATTAGGCCTATGGCAATTTAAGGGTATGCCCCATCTAAAGCCAATCAATTTTAAGTTAATAATTATTAAAAATATATAATAAGATTACACATTTTCTAATTATCATAAAAATCCATAGAGCTCTATGGCCCCAGGCCCAATTATTTTCACACTTTAGGTATACATAGAAGGTATCAAGATGTTTCTAAAAGACTTTCACTAAGTCCCAGTTTTGTCATCTATAAATCTCATTTATAATTTTTACCTTATAAAGCAGTTGTGAGGAATAAATGAAATAATGAATGTAAAGTACCTGCCATATGCCTGCACATGGTAAATGCTTAACAGATACTGGCTATTTCTAAAGCACTTATACTCACTAATTGCTTGTATTATAGCCCCTAAAAAGCTCCACTCATAAAACTCAACACATTTTCAACCTCTTCAGTGGACATTTCCTCCATACCTAAAGAGTGATAAGGTTTGTTAACCGTATCTCCTAACTTGATGTCAAATCTGTACCCTCACTGTCATTGCCCTAGTTCATCAATTTTGGCCAGGATCCTTATATTCTGTTGGTGATAAATATCTATGGATTGCAATTCGTTTTGAAAGATGGACAGAACATACCGGATCGGGAAGACAGTGGCAGGAATGGCTAGGCACAGGCTTGCATTCTACACAGAGAGAAGCAATATGCAAAGGCTCGGCCTGTAGGAATGAACCTATTGGAGAAGTCCGTCTGTGAACATGAACCAATCCTGCTCCTGAAGGAGAGGAAGGCAGAGGCCAGGACCACGCTGGGCTGGGTCATGGACTTCTCCACGGGATAAGGACTTTCTTTTGTAACTGTGGGAGCCACAGAGGATTTTTAGAGCATGGGGGAAGGTCATACCTGTGTTTAGAGCAATCGCTCAGGTGTGATGTGCCTAAAAATGTACTCGATGTGATGGCAGAGGTGAGCCCAAGGCAGCAGATAAGGAACCTACCCATGGGAGTTAAAAACCTTGTTATGGAGTTTAAAAAGTATACGTGTGTGTGTGTGTGTGTGTGTGTGCGCGCGCGCGCCCACACGCACATACAAATATTGAACAAGCCAGTAAAATGGTAAAACTTAAATTACATAAAGAAGTGTAAGAATTGTAGCTGCTAGGAATAAATGCGCCCAGGCATGTTAGAAACGGGCACAAGGGGACACTGAACGAAGGGCGTGTAGGCAGAGAAGAGAGGAGAACATTCTAGGTGGAATAAATTGTTTAAACTATTTTGAACCAAATCCCAGCTGAGCATCATGATAATTAGACTCTCATCCTGCTCTGAGTAAATCTATAGGGACAGGGAAACAGAAGACAGTCAGCATTGTAACAGTATTCCTGGAACTTGCTAAATGTAAAGCTGGCCAACAATATTACAGAAAACAGTGAGGGGCAACTAAGTAGAGAAATCTGAACAACAAACAGGTACTTTAGGCGATCTTTTATTTTAAAAACTACTCAAAACTATCTCCATAGCTTAAGCCACAGGCCACTTCGAAAGCAGAGTTGGAATCTCTTCATTCAGGGTCAAGAGTTCAAACTTTTAGCTCTAAGTAAGACACTGAAAAATGTTGCTGCTGTATAGTTTTGCTGTTCCATTAGACTGAAGGTCCCTAAAAGGGCAGGGCCTGCTAGACAACAGCTTTGGCCCCGGACGTGTTAAGAGATACAAGTCAGACTCCTTTAGAAGCAAAATGGTTCTCTGCAGCCCAGGTACCTCAAGAGCCAAAGATCTACAGGTTGAGGCTGGCCATCATTCCTCTACTTCCTCATCCCTTTCTCTAGCTCCCTTGTTCTTTCTCCCTACACTTATTCTGTTCAACTATCTCTTGCTCCTGGTGTCCCTCCCAATTTATTACTAGTGCAAAGGAAACAGATAAACATAACAAAAAGGTAACAAAAAGGTAATCATTGTGTATGATGTCTTAGGCACTGCCATGGTATCAACTCACTTGATGCTCGTAGCAATCCTATGAAGTAAGCATGTCATACTCTCATTTTATACATGATAAAACTGAGGCACAGAAGTGAAGTAATGTGATCCATGTCACTCAGCCAGAGTGGCAGAGTCAGGATTTAAACTCAAACAATCTGGTTCTAAGAGTCTACGTACTTATCCAAACGTAATTCTGCTTCTTATACAGAAATGCTACTTTATGCTTCTAACATTCCTAATTCTTACTAAATATTATAAAGTAGAACATAAACAAATTATTACTATTTTATTTATGGCAGATTCTAAACCCAGGTCAATGAGAAATCTAGTGATCATTTCATTATACCACACAGTTGCTAACAACCAAAACATAATGGTTGGCTAACTCCAGGATGGCCTCAACTCCAGAAAGAGGCTTTAGAATGAAGAATCTGCCCATTCTACTAAGTGAAGTATTCCAAGAATGGAAAAACAAGCACTACATGGACTCACAATCAAATTGGTGTTAACTGATCAGCACTTAAGTGCATACATAGTAGTAACATTCACTGGGTGTCAGGCAGATGGGAGGGGGGAGGAGGAGATGGGTATATACACATGTAATGGGTGTGGTGCGCACCGTCTGCGAGATGGACACGCTTGAAGCTCTGACTCGGGTGGGGCAGAGGCAATATACGTAACCTAAACATTTGTACCCCCATCATATGCTGAAATAAAAAAAATTAAAAAAAAAAAAGAATCAAGAATCTGCTTTTACAACAATTAGCATCTTTTTAAAAAGACTCATGCCTGTGTCAGAAGTTAGAGGACCTGAATTTGAATTTAGTTTGTCACTTATTAGCCAAGCAATGTATCTACAGAAAAATTCCCATAACCTAATGCATTTTAAGGTTTTTCTTTTAAGAAAATATGAAATAGGGGGAGAATACGAATATTTAGGCTGCCACATAAAAGGAAGACTGTGGGTCTAAGGATATGTGAAAACACTTTGCAATCTGATAAAATATGAAAGTCATTTTATGTTTTTATTAGTTGAGGTATAATCAATTCTCAATTAGGATTATTTAAAAACAGAGAAACACCTTTTACCCTTCATCTAAATAAATTTTAATGCATAAGCAGATCAGTCACCTGGAATAAATACCAAGAAAAGATGACTCGAAGAACTGTGAGAAGCTTGTGGAAATACAGTTCTGTTTCTGGGAATAAGTACGATCCAGTATGAAACAGTTATTGATGTATCTCAATGCAGTATATGACATATGCAAATAGGACAGCAGGGACAAAGTAAATACACTGATGGGAATTTATAAATGAATCTAAGCCTTGTAATTCCTAACCTTGAGCTTCTTCAGGCAACCCAGAACATCACATAATAAGCTTATTTACATCATGGGAAGCTGAGCAAAAGGAAAACCAGAACCCGGGCCATAAGCACATAGCATGCACCCATGCTTACTCTATGCAGTAAAAACAGGGAGGTGTTCCAGGAGATCAACTGTAAAAAGGCATTTCTACACATCTGAAAAGCGTGTGTGTGTGTGTGTGTGTGTGTGTGTGTGTGTGTGTGTGTACATATCTCCCTTCTCCTTAAAGCATTTTTGTGTTGTTAGTGATTGCATGTTAATCACTTAATTCACTTTATGGCTAACTAAAACAGTATTCACTTTATAAACTACATACATTCCGGAAGTGATGTTTGGCCAAACATTTTCCTATTTTCTAGCTGTCCCAGTTTCTATTAGCATCTCAGAATTACTCTCTTTTCATATTTTCTAGCTTATTCTAATTATAACACAAAGAAGGCAAGAGAGGCGAGTGGGAAAGGGGGGAGAAATGCCTTGATCACTAGCCTAGCAACAGCGGGTTCATAACCTACCTCGACCAAGGACCCATTCATAGATTTCTGGGGGGAAAATCCAAGTAAATGTTCTTAAGACCATATGCCACATTTATTTCACTATTTTTCCAACTCAATAAGGACAAATTTCTGTGTTGTGAATGACGTAACAATAGTAAGTTCTTTTTATGAATATTTCGCTATTCTCAACAGTAATAAGTACCAGGAGCTATTTATTGGTTCCTGGACATCATTCTGCATTAGGTGCTTTGCATACACATCTTCATTTGGTCTCCATGATGGCCCCAGAAGGGAGGTATGATAACCTCTATTTTAGCTCAGGGAGACTGAGGAACAAATCGAAAGCACATATCTACTAAGTGCAGAGCTGGGATTTGAACCTAGGTTTGTCTGTTTAGAAAGCCCCCCTCTTAACCTCTAACTATTTTTAATAATTAATTTTCGATCCCCAAATATCAACCTCAACTTTGAAATTCTTAGTTACTAGGCTTTCTTGAGAGTTCTCAGATAGTACTACATATAGGAACATAATCTGAAAACAATGATTATGACTAGATACTGTTATGGATATTATCCAAATGTATGTGCTGTATCAAACTTCAAATCTAATAATGAAGAATTCTTAAACTGTCATATAAAGTCAAAATTTTGGGTAAGAAACATCTTACATTGATATTTTCTAATTGTAGTAGATGTACTGTATAATATGACTTCACATCTTCTGACAAGAGCTTCACACTGAATCCTGTTTCTTTAAACAGCATCTCTCGGTCATCTGTTGGCCAGTACTGTGCACATTTAACCTAAATTTTAAAATATGCATTTTTGTTTTAGTTTATTGACATTATGAAACCATAAAAAGTTGAAAAATACAAACAAACCACATACATATTTGCTATATTTTTTTCAACTACCCAAACCTAAGAACAGTCACCACTATATTCAACGTTTAATGTATTTTAACAGGATTGACATTTTATAAAATAGCTTTGTAAAATGTTCCTATAACTTATAAACTAAACAAGCCATAAACAGATATTCATAAAATAAAAATAAATGTATTATTTTTAAAGCATAACCTATACTTTAAACATCACATGGCATTCACTTTGATTTCTAAAAGTATGAAATTCTTGCAAGAATCTTATCTTCAAACAGTATTAAAAAAGCTTTATTTTACAAATACCTATAAATCTGCTACTAAATACTCCATCTAGAAATAACATTGTATATTTACTTACTCAAATTACATCAGGGGAGAGAATTAGAATATAACCTCCCTTTACCTAGAGTTGTTAACACTTGGAAGAACTACTGAAACAGAATTCAAATTTGTGGTAATAAAAGCATCTTCCCAAAGCCAAATTATGAAGCCAGCAGACTGAGGCAAGGTGAAATAAAGAGTCACTACAAAAAAATACCAGAAAAAAAATCCTTTAAAAATCGCCATTATTATTTTTCCAAATTACAAAAAGCTATAAACAAACAATTAAAACGCCTCCCCAAAACTAATACTAATGAATACTATGAGCTAATACTTTAAAAGGTACCAAAGGATATTTTAAAAATGATATAAGGGCCGGACACGGTGGCTCATGTCTGTAATCCTAGCACTCTGGGAGGCCGAGGTGGGCGGATCGTTTGAGCTCAGGAGTTCAAGACCAGCCTGAGCAAGAGCGAGACCCAGTCTTTACTAAAAATAGAAAGAAATTAATCGGACAACTAAAAATATATAGAAAAAATTAGCCGGGCATGGTGGTGCATGGCTGTAGTCCCAGCTACTTGGGAGGCTGAGGCAGGAGGATCGCTTGAGCCCAGGAGTTTGAGGCTGCTGTGAGCTAGGCGGACGCCATGGCACTCTAGCCCGGGCAAAAGAGTGAGACTCTGTCTCAAAAAAAAAAAAAAAAAAAACCAAAAAAAACAAAAAAAAAGAAATGAAGAGAGAGAGAAACAGGTTTACAGATAATATGACAAGTATAAAAGATAGGCAAAGAAAATCCAACGTTTGTATAATAGGAAGATCCAAAGAAGAACACCGAAGCAAGCAAGGCACACAACAAACACTAAGAACTATAACTCAATAAATATTTCTTTAAAAAAAGAAAAAGTAGAGCCAAGTGTGATGGCTCACACCCATAAGCCCAGCACTTTGAGAGGCCGAGGTGGGAGGATCACCTGAGGTCAGGAATTCAGGACCAGCCTGAACAACACAGTGAGACTCGTCTCTACAAAAAATTTTTTAAAGATTAGCTGCGCCTGGTGGCATGTATCTATAGTCCTAAGTATTTGGGAAGTTGAGGCAGGATGATCCTTTAAGCCTAGGAGTTTGAGGTTACAGTGAGCTATAATGACATCACTGCCCTCTAGCCCAGGCAACAGAGTGAAACCTTATCTCAAAAAAAAAGAGAAGAAAAAGAAAAATACTTAAGAAAATAATGAAAAAAGTTATTTCATATAGGAAAAGCGTTTTCAAAATAGAGTTGATTCCCTGGTGTCCTCAACAGGTGACCAATTAGGGGTGTTTTTGGTGAGGAGTGGCAGGAGGGGTTGATTACTACGGATTTAAACATTCGATTCATTTCACTCCTTTATAGTTATTCTTACTGTGGTCAAATTAGCTGGGCTAATTTCGATATTTCGAAACTAAGTATCAAAAGAGCACGTCATGCACCTGGAAAAACCGACCCAGAATGACCAACCACTAAGACAAATTTTGGTAAAATTAATGACATTTGAAGGAAAAGGAAAAAATCCTTTGGGTAATGTAGGTAAAAAGAACAAGAGACTTACGAAGGAAAAAAAAAAATAAGATGTCCATTTGACTGTGACAGAATACCAGAAGGAAATGGAGTAATATATTAAAGTTGCTCCCAAAAAAAGACAAGTGAGCCAAAGATTTTATAGCCTGCCAAACTGACTTTCAAGTACTAAGACAGCAGATAAACCATCATTGACATGTAAGAAACCAGAGAGTCCTTCCGTAGGATCCACTAGAAAATGAGCTTTAGTTAGAACTATTGGAGAGACATCAACGAAGATTAGTGATGAATATTAAATACATATTTACATGTAAAACTAACTTAAAAGGAGATGTAAAGGAGAGGGTATAGTTTGTTATATGTTCTGACAATGTAGGTAAAGTACAGTAAACCACAAAAAAAAAAAAAAACCACCACATACCAGGAAGAAAATGAAAAAAAATATATATGTATTTATACATTTTATATATATATGTATATATATATATATATACACACACACACACACAAACTTTAAACCATTTTCAATACTTATTTTGGTGATATGGTTATTATGACTATGTTTTGTGTGTCATCTGGGATGAAGCAATTGAGTCATTAATAAGATATTCTACATCCTGATGCCCCTGAGAACCAGGATTCTTGGTATGGAGAAAGGAAGCAGGAGATACATGACAGAAGGGGTTAAAGCCAATCTCTATAGTTCCAATTTGAACTGGAAATATGAGTAAGAACTCTCGAGGTATGTTATCTTAACACATATTTTTTCCTTAGCTCTGTCCACTGAAAAGCCCTAAAAACAATGACCAACTTAGTAGCAATAAATATCCCTATTTTTGTTGTGATCTTGAAATATCATTACCCATTAAAAGAAACCAAGGTTTCTTAGAGAAAGGCTGATTCCAGGTCTGGGGCAGCGAGAGTTTAAGATGAGCCTGCAATATTAGTCATTCCAGATAGCAGGAAAGCTACTAAAGGTTTGTGTTCAAAGGACTCAGGACCCAACCTGAAGAGATTCCTGCTAGCCAATGAAGGAATGATTTCCCCAACAGTAAGAATAAACTGCAAAGGAGTGAAATGAATCAAATATGTTTAAATCCGTAGTAATCAACCCCTCCTGCCACTCCTCACCATAAAGCACCCCTAACTGGTCACCTGTTGAGGACAATAGGGAATCAACTCTATTCTGAAAACTGCTTTTCTTATATAAAACTGGTCAACTAACCAGAATGGCAAGTTTCTTTTTATAGAAGTATTTCAACAAAAACTGAAAAAGGAATGATGGAATATCACCATTTGTAAGCCCTAATGAATTAAGGAGCTAAGCACTGACCAATAACAGCTGCCAATATAAAAAGAAAGATAATGAGACATTATGGGTCTCTTGATGAAGAACATACCACCCCCCATGAAGTATCATCCCCAAAATAATGAAACCTGAATCTTACTAAGTATCCAGATCTAACCACCATAAATAGGATTTCTAAATTCTGGTAGCAGTCTTATCTTGTCAATACAGTAATTATATTCCCAAATGAAAGCGATAAAACTTGCAAATCATCCAGTTTGCTACGCTGCTAAAACTGACAATGTCAGCGTCACTTAATTTTTAAGTGATATTGTAGACCATGAAAAACTACTGTAAATGACTATGATGACACTGTTGGAAATGCTGGTATATCAATGCCACTTCAGATTATAAATAGATCAGAACATTTTCACCACCATTGAAAAGCAGCACCTATTTAGAAAAAAGAATCGGGAATCTGAAGAAGAACCATAGATCTTAAACCTAGATGAGACCTTATTGGCAATAATTTCCAATTTGCTTGCTTGACACATAAGAAATTTTTTAAAGCTACAGAAGCTAAAAGACTTATCCAAAGGTATACCACTAATTGGTACTGTGTAATTACATTCTAACTTAAAATTTCAATAAATTTGTACTTGCACATATTTATTATCTCATAACCTCTGAGCCAACTATAATTTATAAAGATGAAAAAAAGACTATTGTAATCGTTTTGAAAATATCCAAATTTTTGATAATAAATTATGATGATTCTAATAAAGCCTAGGGATTCCAAAGATTTGTGTATCACTACTTGTCAGTATTTGTTTGATTATGTTTATATCTTAGAGACTCATGGTCTGCAACTGTTATAAACATTTAAGGCAAGAAAGGAAAAGGATACATTAATTTTCTGGTCAGAAACACATTGACCGCTAGCCTTTAGCAATTAAAGGCCAAAAATAAGGAATAAATATTCCAAAAAGATATGAAAATCTTTATAAGTTAATGATCACATACAGTGTACTAGACTGTAAATATTAAATATTACTCACCGATTCTTTCTCCACAATGCGGTTTAGCATGACAACTGCTTTGGTCTTTTGCTGCCAAACCATGAGCCAGAAGTGGCAGCACGTGTTAGGAAGTGGACCCTGTGAGAACAGAGCAGAAAGAGTAGATGAGGGAAGGGGACAAGAACGAGCAAGGCTCGCAGGGAAAGCCTCCCCAAGTCTGCTTCTGGGATGCTGAAAGACAGGCTCCGGAGAAGTAAACCAAGACTTTTAATCTACTTGAATTCAAAAATAGATCTGTACTAGTTAGAATATTTTATTATAAATGATCAAAACTGACCTTTGTTTACTTAGGCAAAAAAGGAATTGTTTAAGATATCAGGTGGCTTTCAGAGCTGGCAGCTGGAGAACCAGGGTTGGGTAGGAACCAAGAGTTAATAAGCGCAGACAAGAGTCTGTTCCAAAGAGTCAACTTGGGACACTGCTCCTGATACTGGCACTACTATCGTATTGCTTTTGTTGGCACTGCCATAGGAAGGTGGCTGGAGCATTCAGGCCTACTATAAGCAAAACAGAGTCAAAAATTATGAGTGCGAGTATCTAACAGGTCATGTTCTAGCTGTAAAGAAGGCAAAGGAAATTTCTGTCCCCTTCATCTTGTATAGCAGAAGAACAGGCTCTGCCTCCCACGGGTCGTGGAAGATCCACGGCAAGAGAGAGTCTGTGCTGTCACTGGCCAGCCAACTAACCTAAGTCAACTATAAAACGATTTTCCAGAAAAAGTAGAAATCATGAAAGTACCTGAACCCCTGTGAAACTGTTAAATCCACAAAAGCACAATACATGCAGCCTCAAGGGCAGAGTTAAAGAGGTAACAGTCCACATTACAATAATGCCATGGGGGAAAGCAAGTCATCTTATGACAGACAGCATAGGGAAAAAGAAAAGACAATGAAAAGTCCATGTCCAAACTGTAACTAATTTTAAATGAGTGAACACTGAAATGAAGTTTTATTGTATCTAAAATAACTCCGAACATGCATTCAACTCACAGGGCAGTGTGGTAGAGTGGAGAGTTAAGGAGAGAGTCAGAACACCGGGGGCCAGGGCCTCCAAGAGCTTCGGCCCGATGTGCAACAAGGGGATTCAAGTGGTTCTAGAACATGGACTAAATGCGTCTTTAGGGCAGATGTACTCCTTGGTATGTGGCAGATACTCAATAAATATTACTTAAGTGAACAAACTCTAAGGTTCAGTTGTAAAAATGCTAGAAATTTACTGAGAATCATGAGAAAGCTGCAATCTAATGTTTGAGGACAATTTTGCGCATTCAATGTAGGTATCTATTGTTTCATCTACTTCAAAAACAAAACATACATTCTAAAGGTAAAAAGCAGTGAGAAAATACCCAGTAAAGTGAATGCCCTTTTCTTTAATCTAAAAAATATGGATGTAGCGATTCACCAGTGAGGTCACTTCTTAGTGTGTACACACATACCCCAAATCCATTCGTGGTTCTAAAGACTAAATAATAAATAGGAAAACAGTTGCTATAGTATAAAGAACATAGGTTTTTTTTTTTTTTTTCTTTTTTGGAGATAGGGACTTACTCTTTTTTTTTTTTGAGACAGTACAGCTCACGGCAGCCTCAAACTCTTGGGCTCAATGGATCTTCCTGCCTCAGCCTCCTGAGGAGCTTGAACTATAGGCATGTGCCACCACACCTGGCTAATTTTTAAATTTTTTGTAAAGAAAGGTCTCACTATGTTGCTCAGGCTGGTCTCGAATTCCTAGGCTCAAGCGGTCCTCCCACCTCAGCTTCCCAAAATGCTAGGATTGCAGGCATTGAGCCACCACACCTGGCCTAGAATACAGGTTTTTTGTTAAAATCAGAGGGACAGGGATTTATTTCTCAGCTCTCCCACTTAGTAGCAATGCTACCAATTTTCTTCATCTTTTTTTTTTTTTTTGAGACAGAGTCTCACTCTCTTGCCTAGGCTAGAGTGCTGTGGCATCAGCCTAGCTCAGAGCAACCTCAAACTCCTCAGTTCAAGCGATCCTCCTGCCTCAGCCTCCCGGGTAGCTGGGACTACAGGTATGCGCCCCCATGCAAGGCTAACTTTTTCTGTTTTTAGTTGTTTTGGCTAATTTCTTTCTATCTTTAGTAGAGATGGAGTCTTGCTCTTGCTCAGGCTGGTCTCAAACTCCTGAGCTCAAGCAATCCTCCCGCCTCGGCCTCCCAGAGAGCTAGGATTACAGGCGTGAGCCACCGCGCCCGGCCCTCCTCATCTGTAAAATGGATATAATATACTACAGAGCAGATTTTTTAAAAACAAATTCATAAAACTCCGAGGAAAAGGCAATTAAAATAATAAGTAACTGAAGACAATCAGAAAAGCTGAGCTAATATACATTTAGCAACTCCAGTTTTCTTTTTCCTTTGAAACACTTTCTGAGTACTTACTGTTCCAAACAACATACCAGGTATGAGGGCAAAAGCAAAACCGAGATGCAGTCTTACCCTCAAAGAGCCTGCAAAGTTGGCACAAAGTGATACTTGTACAACTAATGAACACATCAAGGGCCACAAGAGTAAGGATAAACTATCAGGTCTTGCAGGAAGGAAGGACACTACCACAGAACCTTAAAAAAGAAGAGAGCCCTGATGCAAAGAGGGTACGGAGAAGGGCGGGAGGGAGGCAGGGTCCGTTCCAGGCCCTCCAAGCACACGGCAAGGCGTGTGAAAGTTTATGCCGCACATTTGAGAGAAGATGAATGGATCAGTGAGGTGGAAGCAGGGGTGTGCAGCAGGAAACTACACCCGTGCAGTAGGAGGGACGGTGGCAAGGAGGGACCTTAAAAAGCTGCTACATCAGTACGAGTGACATTTAAGAAAGCTCTGAAAGGGGCGAGGGCAGCAGAAAATGAGAAAGAACTTAGCAGATGATGAGGACAGGAAGGGAGCTGGCTTGGAAAAAAGGATATGGAATGTGCAGAATTTGAGATCTAGGTGAAAACATCCAGCATAAACCTGGAAAATATAGGGGGAAATCAGGAGAGAAGAAAAAGCTGGAGACAGGCTTCTGAGTTCTCACACTCTAAATGAACAGGACTCCATCAGGACACAAAAAAATGGTTCAACAGGGACAAGAGGTTTAAAAACAATCACTAGGGTATTAGCTGGCATTTTCTTTATCATAACGGGATTTAAGATCCTTTATAAAAGGATTACTATTAGTGTTATTACTACAATTAATAGCACATGGAGGGCCCACCATAGTACCAGGCACTACAGGAGTTTCTCACAAGATCTTCCTACAGATGACTGACAGACAGACAGATAGACTGATTGATTAATTAGATAGGTAGGTAGGCAGATTATATATGGGCTTGGGAAGTTAAGTAACTTGTCAAAGGTCACACAGCAATCACAGGTAGGAGAACAGAATGATCAAGGGCAGGAACCATGGAGCCTACGTGGCTTCAAATTTTGGTTTCATCTTATTTGTCATATAACTTGAAGTTATTTAACGTCTCTGGGTCTCTTTAGATTCCTCATGTACGAAATAATGGTAATAATATTTACCATAGAGGGTTGTCCTGAGGTTTAAATTATACAAAGCATGTAAAACAGAGAACAATGCTCACCACCTGGCCTTGGGGCACCTGGTCTCCGCATCCTCCCCAACCCAGAAGATGGCCAGACAGCATGCAAGGCATGGCACTCTGTGAAAGCATATGTCAGAGGGGAGAGAAGTGCTGTCAAGGGCCTCTGATGATGCTCCAAGGTATGGACAGAGAAAGGGAAGAAGCTAAGACAGCATTAACAGAAGCTTGTGTCAAGCATAAAGCAAGGAAGAGAATTTGCCTGCAAAGAACTGGCCTCCTAAGCCACTTCATAAAATTTTTCCTTCACAGAATGTATAACATTAAAAATAACTTGACTTTTACCTTAAATATTCAAAGCTTCATAACTTTATAATGTCTATCATTCATTATATCACCAGAAAAAACTGAAATAACATTCCCAAAAGAAATCAAGATATACTTTTAGCTTTGTTTTAAAGCAGAACCACCACAAAAACTTCATTTTCAGGCATCTGCTTGATATCATACTACTTGCCTGTGTTAAGACGTAACTCCTTTGTGCCACTTCTATGTCAACTAAGCTGGCATTAATATAATCATTTTCGGTATTTTGCAGTTTAACACGACTGTGATCATCTGAAAATAGAGAATGACAAACTGTAACTGTCATTTCAAATTTATCGTATCTTTTTTCTTAATATGAATGTTCTAGGTATTCATAAAAGGATAAGAGAAATAAAACAAAAATAAATTAGCACCACAGAGGAGTTCAGACACATTCTAACTTATTCGCTATTTTTTTAGGAAGCATAAAACGGAATCTTGTTTATTACTGTGGTACTGGAAGGGAAGTGCTGCTTCTTTTTTTTTTTTGATTTAGTCCATCAATCAGATGGAAAGGGAAGTGCTTCTGTTTGCAGTACGTTAGCTATTAGAATGTGAAAAACTGACCAGAGTGAAATATAGTAAAACGAATAAAGTACTTACCTTCCTAGAAGTAAAAGGATCACTTAGATCCTTGGTGCCTAAGAACTGGTCTACCTTAAAAAGATAACTAGCCTCAAAGAGATGAGACTAAATTTCTAGGTAATTATGTTTCAGTTTCTTTATTTCTCAATAGATATACATTCAACTACATTTAAATAATTTTTAGCCCTTAACTATGTTTAGGTTAAGTGCTGAAAATATTTAAAGACAGTTGGAATATTCAAACTGTACTCTTTAAAGACCACTGAAGATAATTTCATTAATTAGGTTAACAGTTTAGATATATTTCTAGTTTTTAAAAGTAAAAATCTCACAAATTTAGAATTTATGCTAATTTACATATGTGAAATACAATACTTGACCTCATACGTTTAGATAAGGAAGAAAAAGAAACATGTAACAAGGAGAAAAGGCTAGTGTGTAACCACAGAATTCACTGAGAATCCTAAATGCACAACTGTTGGGAGCATATCACTGAATTATAAACTGAAAACATGAGGTTTGACGTTTAACTCTGGAGAATATATTCTATTATAAATTGTTCCCCTCAAGGAAATCTATACTAAATATTCACTCTCTCTCTGCTTTTAAACTAAAAAAACGGTTTATATTATCTCCATATGAAAGAAAATGTTAAATGGTTTTAGTTTCACACATCAATTTATCTGAGATGTTTCTGCTGGACTGAACCCAAGACCTCTGTAAATATTACATGTCATTTGCCAACAGGAAAACCTAAGATCTTGTTATAGTAAATCACATATACTAGCGTTCTCGGAAAGATGATGTCAACAAGCACTTTTTTTTTAAACAGTCACTTTTTTTTTTTTAACAGTTTAATCACCCTTTAACTGTTACATTATGTGAAATAGTAAAAAGGTCAGCAACTTAATTAACAAAGACCTTATATCCTTAGATAAAAGAATAATGCATGCTTTTAGAATGCTATACAAGCCTTAAAATTAAAGTTCCACTAAAATATCACACCAAAGGAATGCATTTCCTCATGTTGTAATCACAGAAAGAACACAAACGCAAAGGCTACTCGTATCTATTGCACAACTGAAAACAGACATTTGCCCAATGTGCAGTAAGAATCCATAAAAACTAGGAAGGCTCGTCTCACAGGCGCTGGGAAGTGGTTACCATGCATGCTGCCATCCCAGACCGCTGCACAGCTATGGAGGAAATAAGCCTGGAAAAAGACCTTCAGCAGTTCAGTTTTAAGAATATTTGATATCCTGCTCTCAAGACTTTGAACTAGAATTCACTGTCATTTTCTTTCAATCCTTAAAATCTGCAGCAGGCGTTCCCCCAACACAGTAATCACACACCAGCATGAAAGCACAGATCTATTCCTTGGAGCCAGTGTGGAGTAGGTGCTACCTGAAAGGCACCTGGAGCCTTGCACGGCCGGTCCCAGCCAGTGGCCTTGCTTCCCACCTAACATTAATTGATACAGAGAAGGCAAAAGCAAAGGATAGCTGTGAATTTACTCAGAAAAAATTTTTTTTCAATTTTGCTAATAGATAATACTAAAAGAGGAAGTTAATACTTGGGAAAACTCTATGGCTATTTAGAACTGGCTACAAATGTTGGTTGAACCTATATTTTCTTCTCAGGACTGATTAAAAATAAAACTCTTAAATACACACTTTCATCTCTAGATACTTATTTCAATTCTTCTGTTCTATTAAGAAGATTAATAAAAAATTACAAGTATACGTATAACTTTTTTATTCAGAAGAGACTGGGAGAGAAAAAACAAGAGTGTTTCTGGTGTTAACTAAAACACATCACCTTAAAAATAACTACCTAAAAAGACTGCAAATATATGTTTCAGGAAGTGAAACTATCAAAGCCTTTTTTTATGAGAAACTGTGACTTTATAATTTATACCCTTTGGCGAAAGATAATAAAGAAGGGCACTGCCTCTTTTTCAATCAAGACTCACTCAAAGTAGAGTTCAGTGTCTGGCGACACCAGACACCGGCGCCCTGACAACCCGAGTCACAGGTCTCCTTTCCCTGCCCCGTTACTATGAGCCCAAAATCTGTGAACCGATCCTTGCAAACCAAACTTTTGACTTCTGAATTTTAAAAATCTAGAAAAATACAAGCTTTTTCTTCTTCCATAGGAACCTCTGGAATGAGACCATCAAAATGACAGTGTCCCATAACCCTTGGGCTATGTAGTTTAAATCCCAAAGGCCAAGTACTTTATCATCATTTTAAGTCCATGGTTATCTCTCCCTTTCCTAGCTTTTAAAAGGATTCAGTAAAGGGAGAAAAATGAAGACAGTTCAAACTATATAGCATGAGATACCACAAAAGCAACCAAACCACAATTCCACAGGAAATCTCATTTCTCAGCCTATAATAACGCCAGTAGAACTATCAAGAGCAGATACTTTTTGCTATAGGCATCATCTGTTCTTAATTCCTATCACTGAGCAAATGCAGAAATGCAATACCCAGGCTGGGCGCAGTGGCTCACGCCTGTAATCCTAGCACTCTGGGAGGCCGAGGTGGGCGGATTGTTTGAGCTCAGGAGTTCGAAACCAGCCTGAGCAAGAGCGACACCTCGTCTCTACCAAAAATAGAAAAAAATTAATTGGACAACTAAAAATATATAGAAAAAATTAGCCGGGCATGGTGGCGCATGCCTGTAGTCCCAGCTACTCGGGAGGCTGAGACAGGAGGATCGCTTGAACCCAGGAGTTTGAGGTTGCTGTGAGCTAGGCTGACGCCATAGCACTCTAGCCCGGGCAACAGAGTGAGACTCTGTCTCAAAAAAAAAAAAAAAAAAAAAAGAAATGCAATACCCACATAGAACCGTGGTTTATAACTTGGATAAAAATTAAGCCAACTTCTGATGAACAGTCAGTCCCTTCACCTCCTACCCTCAAACTGTGTTTTCTCAGAAACAGTCCCATC
>CAUYSK010107168.1:0-15362 GCA_963575035.1 Avahi laniger
TCCCAAGTAGCTGGGACTACAGGCATGCACCACCATGCCTGACTAATTTTTTCTATATATTTTTAGTTGTCCAGCTAATTTCTTTCTATTATTTTAGTACATATGAGGTCTCTTGCTCAAGCTGCTCTTGAACTCCTGAGCTCAAATGATCCATCCACCTTGGCCTCCCAGAGTGCTAGGATTACAGGCATGAGCCACCACGTCTGGCCAAAGAAAGCAATTCTTTTTTTTTTTTTTGAGACAGAGTCTCACTCTGTTGCCTGGGCTAGAGTGAGTGCTGTGGCATCATCCTAGCTCACGGTAACCTCAAACTCCTGGGCTCAAGAGATCCTCCTGCCTCAGCCTCCCGAGTAGCTGGGACTACAGGCATGTGCCACCATGCCTGGCTAATTTTTTTTTCTATATATTTTTAGTTGTCCAATTAATTTCTTTACAATTTTAGTAGAGACGGGGTCTCGCTCTTGCTCAGGCTGGTTTCGAACTCCTGAGCTCAAACAATCCGTCCGCCTCGGCCTCCCAGAGAGCTAGGATTACAGGCGTGAGCCACCATGCCCAGCCGAAAGCAATTCTTAAAACCCAAACTGAAATCAAACAAATGAGCCTATCTATCACTATGATATTGGTAGGGTTAAACACAGAGAAGAATTATGCCAAGTGATTGTACAACACAATATTATGACTATACATTGTTAGTAGGATACAACCTAATGGTAAAAGGAAAATTGTAAAGGAACCTCAAAAACTAAAACCAAATTGATTAATCATATTACAAATAATATTAGCATTATTTAAAAATACATATATATTGAGGTAGAGCAAATACATTATATTAATGCTAGGAACTAAGATTTCTAGCATAAGAGAAAAGAGGGACAAACATAAATTTTAAAAAGTTAAATAAAAATCCTGAAAT
Organism: Avahi laniger; assembly: GCA_963575035.1. Taxonomy (NCBI): domain Eukaryota; kingdom Metazoa; phylum Chordata; class Mammalia; order Primates; family Indriidae; genus Avahi; species Avahi laniger. The sequence continues at coordinate 914 of CAUYSK010107168.1, forward strand.
CTTAATTTTAAATTAATTTGTTACTATGAATCCCTCATATTTTTCTCTTTCAAAACAAAAAATAAAAACTTATTTCCTGGCTCTGTCCACCAAAAAGGGCTAGAAGCAAAGACTAACCCCGTAGTAGTAAGCACCCCTAGCATATGGACTGAGGTCTCTAAATACCATTTCCCTCTAAAAGACAACAAGGGTCATTGAAGAAATGGCTCATTCAAGGTCTGGGAAGGAAATGTATAAGAGCCTGTAATATCTTGTCATACCAAAAACCCAGGAAGCTATCAAGGACTAGTAAAGTTGCGTCAAAAAGACATAGGACATTTTTGTAAAGGCTCCCATTGGTCAAAAATGTGCAATTTAAGCAGCAAAAAGAATAATGATTACAATGCGTTTATAATAATACAAAAAAAGAGGTAAACAACAACAATAAATTCATGGGTTATGTTTCGGTAACAAGGACATCAACTCATTCTGAAAACTGGTGAATAAAGTTAAAGAATCAAGCATTTATCTTAAAACTGTATTTTGGGATAACCAGATAGTTGAGGGAAAGCCCTTCTTTCCAGCTAATACATATAGAAGGAATATTATAATTAGAATATCAACATTTTGGAACCCCTAATGAAACAATAGATATAGATGAGATTCGTCAATGGCTGCTAAAATTGCTCGGTTAAAAATGCTGATGGGAAACTTTATAATGGAGGAATTAGGTGACAACAATCTTAAAAATCACAAAAAGTGGCTGGGCGCGGTGGCTCACGCCTGTAATCCTAGCACTCCGGGAGGCCGAGGTGGGCGGATTGTTTGAGCTCAGGAGTTCAAAACCAGCCTGAGCAAGAGCGAGACCCCGTCTCTATTAAAAATAGAAAAAAATTAATTGGAAAACTAAAAATATATAGAAAAAATTATCCAGGCATGGTGGCACATGCCTGTAGTCCCAGTTACTCGAGAGGCTGAGGCAGAAGAATCGCTTGAGCCCAGGAGTTTGAGGTTGCTGTGAGCCAGGATGACGCCACGGCACTCACTCTAGCCCGGGCAAAAGCGTGAGATTCTGTCTCAAAAAAAAAAAAAAAAAAAAATTACAAAAAGCGAGATCTAGATATTCTATACCTCCTGATATATTACTATAGGAACTCTAAGAACTACCTATGAATTATTTTTGCCAAAAAAAAAAAATAGAACCTAAATCTGATCAAGTCACTAGTTCAGTGCTGTCCCAATAGAAATGTGCGAGCCATATATGTAAACCATATAAATAATTTTAAATGTCTAATAGCTACATTTAAAAAATAAAAACAGGTGAAATGAACATTAATTATATATTTTATTTAACTCAATATATCCAAAATATTATTTTAGCATGTAATAAATATGAACAAATATTAATAAGATATTTTACATGCTTTTTTTGGGTAATAAGTCTTCAAAATCCAGTGTGTATTTTATACTTAGAGCATATCTCAATTCAAACCAGCCACATTTTAAGGGCTCAACAGCCACATGTGATTAGTGGTACCACACTGAACAGCACAGATGTAGATCTTTAACCACTTTACAGGAAATATAAAGGATAAAATAACATGTTAAACACTAACACTGGGGTGTAGTCAGCCAAGTCCAGAATGTGGGAAATCTTATAGGACAAGTGACTCAGTTTTCTTCAACAAATACATTAATATAGAAAAAAATAAAAAAGGGATTAAGAACTGACATAGGATCTTGTTTGCACATTGGTTTGAACAAGTTAACTGTAAAAAGACATTTACAAGACGATTGGAGAAATTGTAATACTTCCTATTGGATAACAGATAATAATTATTTCTTTAAGATGGTAATAGTATTACAGTTACATTAAAAAATAAGAGTCCCTATCTCTTTGAAATATATAATGAAAATACTTATGGAAGAAATGACATGATGACTAGAATTTTCTTTAAAATAATCCAACTGGGGGAGGAAGGATTTGGTTAGATTTTTCATATGTCAATTAACTGTTGAATCTGGGTGACAGGTATATAAGAGATTATTTACTATTTGTTCCACTTTTGTGTGTTTGAAAAATTAATACAATTTTAAAACTTGGAGAGAGGGAGTTTACTTTCTGCTTACTGTAGTTGCTGAAAGTGTACCATTCAGCAACTGTAGAAATCACCTGTTCCTAATTGGCAGAGATTGACCAGAGGAAAAGGTGGCAGGGAAAGAAGAGAAGAATTGGCCAGAATTGCTGATTGAGCAGCCTCTATCTCCAACCCTGGAATTCCATTGCTAGATAACAACAGTATGCCTGCTGCTCTGCTGATTCCATCCCACCCTCACCCGCTTTGGCTGCATGTAAAGGGCAAAATCTCTCAAGAAGGATTTTTAGATTAAAGATTTTGAACAACTTACAGCCAGAAGACTCTGGTTTATTTCTGCACCTTCCATCTTTGTCTGCCTGTCTGAGTCCCTGGCATCTGCTGCTCTTTCACTGCCAGCCAAGTCAATAAAAGAGATCCTACAGAAAAGACACAGCAGGAATGAATTCTTTGAGGCTTTGTTTATTTTTATATCAGTCAGCATTTTGTGACCTCAGGAAGAAACTAACATTGGTCCATCCTCAGGAAAGAAAACATATTACCGTCGCCTTTTCAAAACTATCACAAGATTTAGATTTGTCAGTCAGCTGCTGCTGGCACTGTTCACACAGACACTTCCGTTGATTTTAATCACTTGTGAGAAAGTATGACTGAAATTAATAAGGGAAGGGTCATTTCCCAAAAGGCTAAACGACCACAATGTAAATCACCTAGGTGACCACTTAGATAATTAAATAGAAACTTTTGTGGGCTGCTTTCCAACAAAAAAAAGAAAAAAAAAGCAAAAAAAAAAGAAAAAAAGAACAGAAAGAAAAAAAAAGACTCATTACTCAGAGGTAAGATAGGCTCATCCATCAGTGTGGCACAGTTTGCTAAGATAGCACCAGAGAAGCAATGAATATATCCAATTGTCTTATGGCTTCTTTTAAGAAGAATGGATTAATCCCCCACCCCCACTCTTTTTTTGGCTTGTAAGCTTTCTGAGATGCCTTTCCTACTGTTTCTCTGTTGAAACTATATTTCACATTAGAAGCAATCAATGTCCCTTTTAATAACTTAAGGTTGACCAACAATAGGTCATTGCTTCGCGGTTAATCAACCGATGGCACTTTAGTACAGTGATTTATTTCAGGGCTAACAACTCTACTCTGTATTGCTGAAAGGAAGAACTCCATGGTGGCAGGGTGTCCTGTTGCTGATAATACATATTTCAAAGTCACAATAAGGAAAGGCAGACAATGTAATTCCCTGCATATTTCCAGCTCACCTGCCAAATGTCCTCTTGGCTGAATCTTTGATCTGAATTTGGATGATAGCATGGGAGCGGGAGGAGTCTGCATTAACTCCAGTGGCTCCAGTGCTGCGCTCCTTGCTTCCCTTTAAGATTACCTGAAAATAAAATCCATAGGATGACTTTCCCAAGGAGAAAACAAAGCCCTCTGGCTTCTAAGAGTTGGCTAAGAGCAGGAGGGACCAGACATAGTTTTGTCAGTGTACTGCAGTTTTTTCTGTCCAGGTGGAAAGCTGCCCAAACATTAAATCATATAGAGTGAGTACCCAATGGCAACAAAAACAAGGCGGAATGCTAATCTCGTTGAACATTCAATAGCTCAAGAGCTAATTTACTTCTTGATCTCATATACCCTTTTTAGTGTCTTTGATGGATTTAGTCTAACTAAAATCCCTATGGCATAACTTGGCTCCAAAGCAAGGTCTCATAATACCCATCTGTCTTAGTAACTGAGGCAAAGGACAGAAATGTGCATCATGGAATGACTAATCACATCCACTTGTTCTACCAGGGTGCAGTCATAAAGGAGGCCAGGCCTGCTGTGTAGGAACATGGAAGTGATGAGTTGTGATTACCATGAGTCCATGATTTCATTTGAGACCAATCCCCCCCACCTCCAACTGGGAGTAAAGACTAACTGTGGTCCCTCTGGCCACAAGGGGATCAGGGAGAGGAGGTGAAGCCTCAGGATTGGCCTCTAGCCACTGAAAACACAGCCATATGTGAACATGCTGCCCTGATTTAGGAGTGTTGATGACTGAGAATCAAAAAGGCAAAGAACTTTAAAAATATTATTTGATAGCATTCTCACAACAGCCTAATGTAAGGTGAATACGATTACTATTCCCAGTTTACAGCTGAGGAATCAACTCAGAGGCTGATTTGCTCAGAATCAAATAGCCATTGTGTGGAAGAGCCAAATTCCACATCTAGTATGTCTGACTCCAAAGTCCTTGTGGTTTCCATTAAGGGTAAGGAAGTCCTATGTCATTTTATATCAATCTCTTATAATTTTAATCTATATCATATTGTATATAGCCAATTTACAAGTTAAGAATCCAAAAGTTTCATGTCTGTAATCCTAGCACTCTGGGAGGCCAAGGTGGGAGGATCGTTTGAGCTCAGGAGTTCGAGACCAGCCTGAGGAAGAGCGAGACCCCGTCTCTACTAAAAAAAATAGAAAGAAATTAGCTGGACAACTAAAAGTATATAGAAAAAATTAGCCGGGCATGGTGGCACATGCCTGTAGTCCCAGCTATTCGGGAGGCTGAGGCAGAAGGATTGCTCAAGCCTAGGAGTTTGAGGTTGCTGTGAGCTAGGCTGACGCCACGGCACTCTACCCCAGACAAAAGAGTAATATTCTTTATCAAAAAAAAAAAAAAAAAAGATCCAAAAGTTGACAAAGCCAAACTTCAACAACAGGACATAAAATATCTTAACAAGTAGGGGAAAGAGCTTTTTAAAAATTTAGCCAACTAAAAGTAAGTTCTTCCATGGTCTAAACAATAGCAGATTTCTAAAGATTATCTGTATGTGAGACTTAAAATCAGATTTTAGAATCCTATTTAAAGGCACTCATTTTGTAAAAAGCTTGTTAAACATTTAAAGAGACTACATGATGAATCCTTTTGTAAAGAGAAAAACCTGCTAATTTATAAAGCTAGGTTATCAACTATGTGGATAGCATATTGCTGCTAATCAGAAATCAGAAGAGTTAGGGCCGAGTTGGATGGCTCACGTCTATAATCCTAGCACTTTGGGAGACCAAAGCAGTAGGATTTCTTGAGGCCAGGAGTTCGTTGGAGACCCACCTGGGCAATACTGAGAACCCCGTCTCCATGAAAAAAAAATTTAGCCATGCATGGTGGCGTGTGCCTGTAGCCCCAACTACTCAGGAGGCTGAGGTAAAAGGATCATTTGAGCCCCAGAGTTTGTTTGAGGTTACAGTGAGCTATGATGATGCCACTGCACTGTAGCCGGGCCAACAGAGCAAGACCCTGTTTAAAACAAAAAAAAGAGAGAATGGTAATCTCTTATACTAGGTATGGCAAATGCTGAGGAAAAAAGCACTGCTAACTAAGCTCAGATGCTGAGTAGGACACCTAAGGCCAAAGCTGTGACTGAGCCATCCAGTTTAAATGTACTTCCTCATCCTGGCCTCTCCCTATCTCTCACTTCATGCTTATATAGGTTGGGATGCAATGCTGATGGATCATCTCAGATTTGTATTTTTATTTTTTCAAACTTTTCCTTTTTTACTTCATTAGAAAAGACACGTTTTTCTGGAAAATGTGGAAAATATAGGAAATGAATAAAGAAGAAAATATACATTTCCCATAATCCCAGAGTTAATAAGGTTGTGGTACGTTTCCTTTTAGGGTTTTAGGTTTGTCATAGCTCCTTTGCTTTTTTTTTTTTTTAATTATCTTTTACAAACACCATGAAAAGACAGGGGAGGTCTTAAACATTTACATTTTTATATGCAATATGTTTGAGAGGTAAGAGAAGGAACAAAGGGAAGCTAAGTGATTTATCCAAGGTCACTTGGTAGAATATGGTCAGGCCAGGAATATAACTCAGGTACCCTCTTCCACATGTAAGTAATGGTGCTACTTCTGCTAACACCCAGTGAGAGCTGAGAGAGGCCTGAAGGCCATAACTAGCAAGGAACTATGGATACTAACAGGAAGTTCAAAGGATGCCCTGTTGTTCACCCCCCAGGGGAGTCAAGAAAGGTTGGCTTCTGAGACTCTATTATAGAGTTTTACACTTAGCTTTTCACTGTACCTTGTCCTCCACAATGTACTGGGCACCTTTGAGTGCACCTGAGAAAACGTAACATATTCAAGTGACCTTTCCTGGCTAAATGCCTTAAAGGGAAGGTGTGAGGAATTTCCGGTCCTTGGTCCAATTTTTTCAGCTTCAGTAACAGCCTGCTATCAGCATGCCTTTCACAAACTGTGGAATGAAGCAGCTGAGCTCTGAGGAGTAAAAATGAGGCAGTTTGTGAATATCGAAGATCATCAAATTTTTGTAAATGACATACAACTGAAGTGTAGTGGTTAAGAGAGTGAAATCTGAAGTCAGACTGTCAGGGTTCACATGCCAGTCCACCATATGGTTGTGCAAACTTTTGCAAATCACTTAACCTTTAAAGACCTCAGTTTCTTATCTATAAAAATAGGAATCTCATAGGTTAGTTATGAGGACTAAAAAAGATAATACATGTAAAGCACTTAGTACCGTGACTGGCACATGATAAATTCTTCATAAATATTAATTTTTAAAAATATATTGGCTGGGCACGGTAGCTCATGCCTGTAATTGTAGCACTCTGGGAGGCTGAGGCGGGAGGATCATTTGAGCTCAGGAGTTCAAGACTAGCCTGAGCAAGAGTGAGACTCCGTCTCTATTAAAAATAGAAAAGAAATTAGCTGGACAACTAAAAATATATAGATAAAATTCGCTGGGCATGGTAGTGCATGCCTGTAGTCCCGGCTACTCAGGAGGCTGAGGCAGAAGGATTGCTCAAGCCCAGGAGTTTGAGGTTGCTGTGAGCTAGGTTGACGCCACAACACTCTAGCCCAGACAACAGAGCAAGACTCTGTTTCCAAAAAAAAAAACAAAACACAACACTAAAGAATTTACATCTTTGTGCAAACTTCCAAAAATGTAAACTATTAATAGTTCCTTTCATAAATGTAAAACAGTCAGTTTTATGAAAAAATACAGCTTTATTGATGAACATGAGATACCATGGGATCATCAGTATAAGCCAAAAATGGAACGAAGCAAGGAAGGAGATAAAAGAAAAGAGAGAATTTATTCAGGAGAAATGCAAGTCTAGGAGCTGGGCAAAATTAATGCAATCACCTTAAAAATCACCAGGCCCCCTATTCCTCTCAATATCTCCTTTTTCTCAAACTCCTCCTTCCCTAACTAAACTCTATTGGACAAGTTTCTAAATTTAGATCCTTCTTTTTTTTCTCTCTTCTTTCCTTCCTTCCTTCCTCCCTCCCTCATTCTTTCTTTCCTCTTTCCTTCCCTCCCCCCATGTCTTTCTTTCTTTGTCTTGCTCTGTCACCTGAGCTATAGGGCAGTGGTATCATCATATAGCTCACTGCAACCTCAAATTCTTGGGCTCTAGCAATCCTCCCACCTCAGCCTCCTGAGTAGCGAGGACTACAGGTGTACACCACCATGCTCAACTAATTTTTCTATTTTTTGAAGAGACAGGGTCTTGTTATGTTGCTCAGGCTAGTCTCAAACTCCTAGCCTCGGCCTCCCAAAGTGCTAGGATTACAGGTGTAAGCCACCGCACCCAGCTAAATCTAGATCCTTTAGAGAGAACATGTTATGTAAATAGTGAAATAGGAACCTGCTACAATAGGAAGTAAAACAACTGCTGAATTCTGTGGTGCTGGGAAACATTCAGGAACTTAGTAAGTGACATGTCACACTTTGAGCCAATCACGATAAGAATTTTTTTTTTTTTTGAGACAGAGTCTTACTCTGTTGTCCGGGCTAGAGAGCCATGGCGTCAACCTAGCTCACAGCAATCTCAAACTCCTGGGCTCAAGGAATATTACTGCCTCAGCCTCCCAAGTAGGTGGGACTACAGGCATGTGCCACCATGTCCGGCTAATTTTTTCTATACATATTTTTAGTTGTCCAGCTAATTTCTTTCTATTTTTAGTAGAGATGGAGTCTCGCTCTTGCTCAGGCTGGTCTCGAACTCCTGAGCTCAAACGATCCACCCGCCTCGGCCTCCCAGAGTGCTAGGATTACAGACGTGAGCCACTGTGCCGGCCCACAATAAGAATTTTATGTATGTTATCTCATTTCCTTCTATCATCCAATCCGACCATCTATTATCATCTACGTGTTTCAGGCTCAGAAAGATAAATGATATGCTCAAGGATACATGGTACTAGTACCCAGCTCCATTTGGTTATAAGGCTTTAATCACTAACCTTTCCTGAACAAATACTAAAGGGCTGTGAATGCTTCAGTAGTGCACTGTGCATAGATAAAGTCTCTATCACCCACATACAACTAAATCCCATCTAGGGGAAGCTCTTGTTGTGTGAGCCTCTGTTATCAATTACAGCCAAGGCAATGATAAAACATGAAAAAGGTGTATCAGGTCAGGTGCAGTGGCTCACACTTGTAATCATAGCACTGTGGGAGGTCAAGGTGGGAAGATTATTTGAGCCTACAAGTTCAAGACCAGCCTGGGCAACAGCAAGAACTCGTCTCTACAAAAAATTAAAAAATTAGCTGGGTGTGGTGGCATGTGTCTATAGTCCCAGCTACTCAGGAGGCTGAGGCAGGAGTATTGCTCAAGCCCAGGATTTGAAGGCTGCAATAAACTATGATGATACCACCGCACTCTAGCGTGGGCAATGGAGTGAGACCTTGTATCAAAAAAAAAAGAAAAAGAAAAAGAAAAAGGTTTATCGGAAGTCCTGGGAATGGATATCTACATAAAATGGCTACAGGAAAGACTTAAGAAACTGCGAATCTCTAAAACTGAAAAAATGCTCATTAACTGCCTGACAAGTAGCCATGCCTGAGTGATCCTGAGGGTGATCTGAGAGGGTAATGACCAAAGGTGACACTTGAGCAGATACATGGGTGATACCTGAGTAAGTATCAACAGTGTTATCTGAGAGACAGTGAGACACCTGAGTTAGCAAGTACTGTTGTTTCGAGTCAATAAATGTTTATGAGGGTAACTCTGTCAGATCTTCATAATATATATCAACTTTCTACGTTGATTTCAGCCGGCTTCCTGCTTGTAGAATACCACATGTATTGCAGTCTGAGGGTATCAATGGTGATAATACAATAACATACTGACTAACGAGAAACTTCTTTCTGCTTTTCCTAGAAACCATACTTTAGGATAGAACACTGCTGTAAACTCTTCTGGGATAGAGGGGTTGATTTGACACCAGACTGCCCATTAGCACAGTTATGGTCCATAGGCAAGGAAAAAAGACTTCCTCCTAGTGTTTGCTCCTTTCTCATTTAATTGGTCTAATCTCTAGGGACAAAGGAATCTCGAGGACCACACTCCTGGCCAAATGAAGGAATGGCTGGAGGAAGTAAGGGCAAGAGGACAACATGGAATAGGAATGTGAGAAACAATTTCCTTAGGACTCCACAGCGGAGGGAGCTCTGTATAGCTTAAAATGATCACAGCTTCAGGGAAGCCCCTTTAACATATTCCACACATTTCTGTTCTGTGTCTGTCTTTGCAATCACTAGAAAAGGGCTCTTAGGTGATCCCCTAAAACAGACACATTCAGGTGCTATCCTCAGGTTGTGGATTCCACGGACCAGGAATCTGATAATCACACAAGTATGAGGTCTTGGCCCTTAAGCAAAATTTACCCACTGTATTTGTCCCAGGAAAAATAAACTGTTAGAAAAAGACACATACCAATGGTGGGCCACCATGCTATTTCACACACTCGAGTCCCAACTCTTAATTTTGAAAAAGCAACAACAAAATTCCAAACAAATCCTGTTATTTGAAGGTTTTTTTTGTTATTGTTGCTATTTGAAGTTTAAACACAGCTCTTTAAATACCTAATTTTAAGCAAATGATCACAGAATATATTGTCATAAACACATGAATTCATTCAGTGAGTGTCTTTTCTCTTAACTTTCTTAAGAAAAATTGATCTCTAACTATATCCTACAGGTAGCACAGTATAGTGAAAAGGACTTCAGAGTAAGATTAATCTGAGCTGGATTTCTGCTCTGCCAGCCATTAGCTATGTGATCCTTGGTTGTCAGTTAATTTTAGTCTCAGTTTTGTCATCTGTAAAGTGAAGTTTATAATATTTACCTTATTATGATTTTGTGATGATTAAATGGGATAATATTTGCAAAAATCTCTGGGAAAATGTTTGGTAGATAGTGCTTGGTAAACATTTGTAATTATTATTATTAGAACATAGTGAGAAGGCGGCAAGAAAGATTGAGAGCAGAATCAGCTAGAGAGGCTTTAACTTTGGCACTCGTTGGGAGCATTTCTACAATGTCAAACCTGACTGCTTTCCCTAGTCCCTTGATCTTGGTGGAAGGCTCAGACACTTCTCCTTGGAGGAGTGTACTAAGAAGCTGTACTAAAGGTAAGTTTTGTCAAGTTCCCAGCCTGTCCCAGTCTTCTCTACTAATTTACTGCAGCCAGGCTCACTGGATGTACTGGAAGAATGACTACGATGGCTGCGCTTTAGAATCTCCTGGGGGAGCTTTTAATATAATACCCATCCTCATATATTGCTGGTGGGAATATAAAATGGTGCAGTCACTTTGGAAAACAGTATGGCTATTCCTCAAAAAAGTACGACCTAGCAATTCCACTCCTAGGCATACACATTCAAGAAAACTGGAAACATTTGTCCACACAAAAACCTTTGTACATGAGTTGGGCAAGGTGGCTCACACCTGTAATCCCAGTGACTTGGGAGGCTGAGGTGGGTGGTTTGCTTGAGGCCAGAAATAAAAAAAATCAGCCAGGCATGGTGGCATGTGCCTTTAGTCCCAGCTACTTGGGAAGCTGAGGCAGGAGGATCACTTGAACCTAGGAGTTCAAGTGAGGCTGCAGTGAGCTATGATTGCACTACTGAACTTCAGCCTGGGTGACAGACCAAGACCCTATCTCTAAGTAAAAAAAAGAGAAAGAAAATGTTGACAAGGATGAACAGCAATGGGATTGCTCATATACTGCTTGTGGGAATGAATGTACACTGCTTTGGAAAACGGTTGGCATCATTTAGTGAAGTTGAAAATATCCATGTCCTCTGACCCAATCATTTCACAACTAGGTATATATCTTAGAGAATCCATGTGCTTTATACTGAAATACATGTATAAGATAAGGACACTCAGAGCAGCATTATTCAGAATAGCTCCAAAATAGAAACAACCCCATTGTCCATAAACAGGAGAATGGATAAACTGCGGTATGTTCCTATAATGAAAACACTGTATAGCAAATAAAAATGAACAAAACTACAGTCAAGGCCAGGTGTGGTGGCTCACACCTGTAATCCTAGCACTTTGGGAGGCCAAGGCGGGCGGATTGTTTGAGCTCAGGAGTTCGAGACCAGCCTGCACAAGAGCGAGACTCCATCTCTACTAAAAATACAAAAGAAATTAATCGGACAACTAAAAATATATAGAAAAAATTAGCCGGGCATGACGGCACATGCCTGTAGTCCCAGCTACTTGGGACGCTGAGGCAGTAGGATTGCTTGAGCCCAAGAGTTTGAGGTTGCTGTGAGCTAGGATGACACCATGGCACTCTAGCCCAGGCAACACAGTGAGAATCTTTATAAAAAAAAAAAAAAAAAAAAAAAAACTACAGTCATATGCAAAAACATAAATGGAACTCAAAAGTATGATATTGGCTGGGCACCATGGCTCATGCCTGTAATTCCAGTGCTTTGGGAGGCTGAGGTGGGAGGATCACTTGAGACCAGGAGTTAGAGATCAGCTTGGGCAATATAGAGACCCCGTTTCTACAAAAATATTAAAAAATTAGCTGGGCATGGTGGTGTACACCTGTAGTCCTAGCTACTTGGGAGGCTGAGGTGGGAGGAATGCTTGAGCCCAGGTTGTAGTGAGCTATGATTGTGCCAATATACTCCAGCCTGGGCAACAGAGTAAGATCCTGTCTCAAAAAAACAAACAAACAAACAAACAAAAAAAGGCATAATATTGAGCAAAAGAAGCAAGACACAAAAGAGACAAAAGAGTACATACAGGCTGGGCGCAGTGGCTCACGCCTGTAATCCTAGCACTCTGGGAGGCTGAGGCAGGCGGATCATCTGAGCTCAGGAGTTCGAGACCAGCTTGAGCAAGAACAAGACCCTGTCTCTACTAAAAAAACAGAAAGAAATTAGCTAGACAACTAAAAATATATAGAAAAAATTAGCCGGGCATGGTGGCACATGCTACCTGTAGTCCCAGCTACTCGGGAGGCTGAGGCAGTAGGATTGCTTGAACCCAGGAGTTTGAGGTTGCTATGAGCTCAGCTGGCGCCACAGCACTCTAGCCTGGGGAACAGAGTGAGATTTGTCTCCAAAAAAAAGAGTACATACAGTGTGGTTCTATTCAAAGTTCCAAAACAGGTGAAAACTAAGTTAAATGTTTAGGGATGAATATATAGGTGGTAAAACTCTGACAAAGAACAAGAAAGTGATTAGCATAAAAGTCAGGATAATGGGGGGTATGATTGGAAAGTCACAGGGCATTTGAGGAGCAGTATAGTGTTATATTTCTTTTTTATTTTATTATTATTATTTCAGCATATTATGGGGGCACAGATGTCCAGGTTACGTATGTTGCCACTACCCCCCTCCCCCTACAGTGTTATATTTCTTGAATTGAATAGTTGGTTACTAGAATGCTTGATTCTTTTAGTGTATACATTTAAGTTTTATGCATTTTTTGGTATAGTACTCTTTTTCACAATAAAAAAGGCTCAACTATTTTATTAAGTAAAGAAGAAAATTCTCTGAACAATCTAATGTAAAGCCAGATTCAAGGACCACTGCATCAAAGGAAAGTTCACCAGAAATATATTTGTATATATGTTAATAAATGCCTAGAACAGGGGGGAAAATCTAAATATTCTAAAAACTGTTGACAGTGAATATCTCAGTGGAGAGTAGGAAGGGGAAAATTGTGTATAGTAGGAGAGGCCTTATTTTCTATCTTCTTATATGTTTCTATAATGTTTAGATTTAGTAATTAGCAAGTATTGCTTTTGTTATTAATAAAAGCATATTTTAAAATTTCTTTGGAAGGATACACAGAAAACTAATAAAATCAGTTGCCTCAGGAAAGGGGACTGGAAGGTGGTATTTTCACTGTAGCTTTTGAGTTATTTTTCCTATTTATTTATTTATTATTTATTTCCCCACCCCTCCCCTGTAGCATTTGAATTTTGAACCCATGTGATAGCATTACTTATTAAAAATTTTATTTAAAATAAGAATATTTGTCTCTAGCAGCTTTTCCCAGAGCCCACTGCAACAGAGAAACACATTAGCAGCCTTTGAAACTGGCCCAAGAGTGTCCTTTCATGGATTAGGTTCTCCCAAATGTCCTACCTCTCGCTACCATGGTATTGTGACATCAACCCTGTAGAGAAATAAACTATCCTCTCAGGAGAGGCTTCACATTTTATCAATGTGAAGTGATGCTTGTCATTGCCCTTTACCTAAGTCTGAGTCCATTATCCTTGCTAGTGAGCAAAATGAATTTTTTCCCCATACTTAGACTGCTATAGTAGGGTAAAATAAAGAAGGAAGAATTAATTACCTCTAAGAGGAGTTCCACACTATCCACCTGAAGTTCTCGCAGTCCCACTATCTGTACCACGTGCTTGCTATCTTCTCTTGGGAAGAGCCTGCAGATGCAAGAATGAGTTTGGTATGGCAGCGCTGCCGTAACAGACTTTGTTCTTCCCTCCCCAGAAACCATTCTACCACTCCCCCCTTAAGTAGCAGTTTTGCCATTTGAGTGGGATGGATGTTCATCATCTCCCTAACCTCAACCTCCTGACCTCAGGCCCAGGATTCAGGGGTGGACCTTGATTGTTGCAAACAAATCAGCAGATTTGGCGACAATTAAAAGAATGAGCACATAACCCAGACCTATGCAATCAGTAAATGGTATGTTCCTGGCTACAGTGATTGGTTCAGAGGTGGACATGGGATCTCTACTGGTCCGATCAAAATAAAGTCTTGGTCTCTGGTTGTTAGGTGCTTGGTGGTAAGGTGCTCTCCCTTTCTCTCTAGAAGCGAAAGCATGTGTCCCTGGAAGCAGTGGTAGGCATTTTGTATCTACAAAGAGAGCTAGTTTCAGGATGAAGCCAGCACTCTAGCCCAGGCAACAGACTCTGTCTTAAAAAAATTTTAAAAAAAGCAGCATTTCCTCTGGGAGGGTCTGTGTGTGGGAGGACCAGCTTCCTGGGGCAGGTGAGTGGAGGCCAGGATGCACCCAGGGCCCATCCCAGGGCAGCTGCCCAGCGTGTTTCTGAACAGATGGGCTGGGAGGT
>CAUYSK010107169.1:0-15286 GCA_963575035.1 Avahi laniger
GGTTCAAGTGATCCTCCTGCCTCAGCTTCCCAAGGAGCTGGGACTACAGGCACGTGCCACCATGCCTGGCTAATTTTTCTGTTTTTTGTAGAGATGGAATCTTGCTGTTGCTCAGGCTGGTCTCGAACTCCTGACCTCAAGCGATACTCCCATCTTAGCCTCCCATAGTGATAGGATTACAGATGTGAGCCACTGTGCCCAGCACTGGACAGCTCACTCTTAATCAAGGTGAGTGATGATGTTAGGTAACATTTACTTTTTTTCTGGTATGCTTTAGTTTATTTATATGGTGGAATAAATAAGAAATTTAAATGGCTGTGGGAAATGAAAATAATGTTTTTAAAGTCACTTTTAGGTGTCATGTGCTGTGCAAAGTGTTATTTTATTCCCCCCCAAATCATGAAGCTATTGATTTGGCTTTCTACATAGATGGGAGAAGGGAGAAGCCTTTCAAAAAGCTTATTACTCCCATCTACATAGCTTATGTAACTTCAAAAAAGCTTATGTAACTTCCTTGAGACCAGTTAATGAATAGAAAGGGTAAGACTCAGACCCTGTTGTGTGTGCCATCAATGTGCATTTTCTTTAAGTTCACTACCTGCTAAAACCAACAACGATCACTCCCCAAGTAAAAAAAATGAAAATATGAAAGAATATATTGTCTTATTTGATTTTTAGAACTACTGTGAAGTCAATAAGGCATGCACAGATTATTATTACACTAATTTTCAGATAAGGAAATTGAGGCTCTAGAGAGGTTAAATGTTCCAAGGTATGGTTAATTAGTGTCAGAGTTGATTCTAGAATGTCTGACCACTAACTCTGTTCTTTTCATGATACCACACCAAACCTTAAAAATTCAAAGGAAAACAATTATACCTGTTCCTATCAATCTTAGACTTGGATGATTTAAAAATTAATTTTTTGAAGTTGAACCACAATGCATTACACTTTTGCTCTGCGGTTGGTGGAAGCCTTTCATTGCTCTTTGAGTCAGTGGATCTCAACATTTCTTTACATTGGAATCACCAGGAAACTTCAATAAATACAGACATCTGGGTTATATCCCCAGAGATTTTTATTTACTTGGTCCATGGTGTGACCTGGTCTTCCAAATCTTAAAAAACTACCCCTGGTGCTAATGTGCACCCACTGGCCTAGGTGATGTTTAATGTACCCTCACTCTTAACATTTTATAATTTTGATATTTGTTTCACAGTATGTAAGAGTACAAGCTGTGGAACTGACTGCTGAAGGTTGGATCCTTTTCCTTACTTTTCCTTACCAAAAGTTGAATCTTAGGTAAATTATTCAGCATCTTTAAATCTCAATTTCTTCATCCTTGAAAACTGGCACAGTTTTGTTTACTTCAAAGTTAAAAAATTCTTTCATTAATGAACCTTAAACAGTTAAATATTTTTAAATTAATAAACTTTATTTTTAGAGCATTTTAGATTCACAGCAGAATTGAGCAGGAAGCATAGAGTTCCTTCACTCCCACTGTCCCATGCACGCACAAACCTCCCCTGCTATTCATGTCCTGCACGGCTGCGGTGCATGTGACTCCGTTGATGAACCTACATTGACACATCATTATCATCTAAAGTCCAGAGCTCACACTAGGGTTCACTCTTGGTGTTGTACATTCTATGGGTTTGGACAAATGCGTAATGACATGTATCCACCACTATAGTAACAAACAGACTATTTTCACTGCCCCAGAAATCCTCTGTGTTCTGCTTGTTAATCCCTCCCTCTCCCTGAACCCCTGGCAACCACTGTTCATTTTAAGTCTCCATATGTTTGCCTTTTCCAGAATGTCATATAGTTGGAATCACACAGTATATAGCTTCTTCAGATTGGCTTCTTTCACTTAGTAATATGCGTTTAAGTTTCCTTTATGTCTTTTCATGGCTCAAAAACACAATTCTTTTTAGCACTGATTAATATTTCATTGTTCAGATGTTCAACAATTTATCCATTCACCTTCTGAATGACCTTTTGGTTGCTTCCAAGGTTTGGCAATTATGAATAAAGCTGTTATAAACATCTATGTGCAGGTTTTTGTGTGGATATAAGATTTGAATTCATTTGGGTAAATACCAAGGAACATGATTATTAGAGTGTGTTCAGAAAAACCAAAAGACTCCATCAAAAAACTTTTAGAACTGGCAAATTCAGTAGAGTTGTAGGATACAAAATTAGTATATAAACTGGGTGCAGTGGCTCACACTTGTAGTCTCAGCTACTCAGGACAGGAGGCTGAGGTGAGAGGATTGCTCAAGTCCAGCAGTTCAAGACCAGCTTGGGCAACACAGCAAGACCTCATCTCTAAAAAAGAAAAAAAAAAATCAACATATAAAAATCAGTAGCATTTCTATATGCTAATAGTGATCAATCTGAAAAAGAACTCAAGATAGAAATCCCATTTATAATAGATATAAAAAAACCCTGGGAATAAATTTAACCAAAGATGTGATAATGTTATTAAAGCATTTAATGCAGCCATGCACATAATAATTGCTGAATAAACAGTAGCTATTATTTTCTTTCTGACTACCTGGTTTCTCCTTGTTGTGCTGATTTTGAAGGAAGGAGAGTGAATTCCATATTAGAGGATAAATCATAGGATTTTATCTGGCCTGAGAAATACCTGAAGTCAGTCTGCTTTGTCTCAACAGAACTTTGAATCTGTAGGTAGTAAGCAATAGAAAGTACCCACTGGGAAAAAGAAGCTGCAGAGTGCTAGAGAGAGGCCTGCTACTCTCCTGGGTCATAATGCTGACAGAAAAAGCATGGGAACAAAAGTGACTTTGGGTTTTGGGGTGTGTGTGTGTGTGTATGTGCGTGGGAGGGTAGAACGTCTGTTTAAGTGTAATTCTCTGTGTGTCAGGAAACAGAAGGTCATGAGAGGGGAAATTCCAAGGAATTAAGGAAATGAAGAAAGAATACATGAGAACAGAAGAGAAATACTTTTTTTGTTCTCTCTCTTGCTCCCCTTACCAACCACATAATTTTGGCTCATTTTTGTGCACTCTCATGTGCATATTGTTTCTTAGCCATTGTTGGAAGAACTAGGGAGAATATGGACTTTTAAAAGTGTGGGATAGGCCGGGCGTGGTGGCTCACGCCTGTAATCCTAGCACTCTGGAAGGCCGAGGTGGGTGGATCGCTCAAGGTCAGGAGTTCGAGAGCAGCCTGAGCAAGAGCAGGACCCTGTTTCTGCTAAAAACAGAAAGAAATTATCTGGACAACTAAAAATATATATATAGAAAAAATTAGCCGGGCGTGGTGGCACATGCCTGTAGTCCCAGCTACTTGGGAGGCTGAGGTAGGAGGATCGCTTGAGCCCAGGAGTTTGAGGTTGCTGTGAGCTAGGCTGACGCCACCCCACTCTAGCCCAGGCGAAAGGAAGACTCTATCTCAAAAAAATAAATAAATAAATAAAATGAAAGTCTGGGATAGTTTTGAAACCACAGGTCTGTGTAACCAAACCAATAACTTCCTTCCTCCTTTCCTTTCCCTCCCTTCATGCCTTCCTTCCATGAGAACCAGGCTCATTTAATACTCAAAATATTTTTTGAATTAATATATTAGACTTTGAGTTTACAAGGATTTAAATGAATAGACAGCGCTCACACCCTTGAGAAGGTCATAATTTTCAAGTTTTGGGATGCTCCCACTTCATTGGATTAACACCGTAATAGGCTCATTTTCCTCACTTACATTCACTACAGTAGTTCTCACACTTTAGTATGCATCAGAATCACCTGCACGTCTTGTTAACGCACAGACTGCGGGACACACCTTCAATTTCTGATTTAGTAGGTCTGATGCAGGCCCCAAGAATTTGTATTTTTAGCAAGTGATGCTGATGTTGCTGGTCCCTGGATCATGCTTTGAGAACTACTGATCTGTTAGGACAGGGGTGGGGAATCTTTTCATGCTGGAAGGCTGCTTTAATTTAGCTGTAATCAAATAGGGCCACATTCAAAAAACTTCAATTAGATATACTTACAAATGTACACTATTTTGTAAAAATCTAACTACTATATGCTTAATAATTGCAAAAAATGAAAACTATTTGTTAATTTTAAAGTTAACCTTTTAATGACTTTGTTGTGGCTGCTTTTTGTTGGAAAGCATTTGAATATGTGGTTGCAGCGTGGAGGTCCGCAGTTCCAGCTGATCCTCTGGGTGGGTATCAGTCATATGTGATCTTAAGGGCATCTTGATTTGGGCTAGGCAGGAGAATGTAGATTCACAGCAATAAGTGGTTGAAAAGCAAGAAAGTGTTTTTTCAGGAATGTTGCTGAAGGTGTGGATATTCTACACATTTTTCCATATTTCTATTGGATGTTTCTTAGCATCAAACAATGACTTTAAAATGTCATCTACTGAGAGCTCAGTCAATCCATCTGCAGTCCGTTAGGTGCCTTGGTGATATCAACTAGGTGAGGCTGAAATACTAATTTGAGTGTGAGGCCATGATTCTCAAAGTCAGTGAACTTTTCATTGTATTCTCCAATTAATAGGTTTATAACAGCTGTGTATTCTTCAAATGATTCTCATATATCATCCTGCTCATCAATGACTTTTGCTAACTGGGGAACATGTTCATCCAAAATTTCCTTTTGAAGAAGAAGTGTTTTGAAAAAAGATAGCTTTTTTGAAATGGTTGGCTTTTTTGCAGTGTATCATATATTGACTTAGTTTCACCTTGTAAAGAAATATTCAAGTCATTTTGATTTGACATGATATCACATGGAAATGCTGCATTCCTATAGAAATCTTCTTTCAATAATTCACATTTCTGATTCTGTTCTTCATAGAATTTATATATTCTTGCAGAGATAAAATTTTGGCTAATACCTGTCCCTGCAATAGCCAACATACTTTGGAATGGTTCAGCAAATCCACATAAATACCTCATGGTTCAATTTAGCATGTCACAAAACTGAGGGTGCTGTGCTGCATTTGCAGGAATATAATTAACAGTACTTATAACTTGTTGCAAAGTGTCACTTAAAACAGTAACTTTAGCGCAGAGATTTTGCTGATGCTTATGCATTTCTTTTATTCTTAAATAAGAACATCTGGATCTGTTAATACTTCTTTTATCTATGCAATAAATGCTTCATATTTTCCTGTCATAGAAGGTGCACCATTTATGCATACACTCACTAAATTTACCAAATTCAATCCACTTTCATGACATTTATCTTGAAAGTTGTTGAAGATATCTATTCCTCATGGTCTGTTTTCAAGAGTGCCCAAAGAAAACAAGTCTTTGCAGCAAAGAAAATCTTCTGTTATGACCTGAATGAAGTATAAAACCTGCACCGAATCAGTAGTATCAGTTGATTCATCCAAAGTGATTGAATAATGTACATTTTCCTTTTGATGTATTGCACGAAGTTGTTAAGTTGAAGCCTACTTCATGCTGCCAATCAGTTATGGTTCTCCTTGAAAGAGGCAGGTGTTTGTACTTTGAAACATTATCGGGGTCTAAGCATCCTACAACTTTGACAATGCATTGTTTTTCAATGTCTACATCACTGAATGGCTTCCCTTTTTCCCTGGGTACATAAACTGCTTTTTAAGTTGCCTCAGTGGCATTATTTCCAGTTCTTATTGCTACTTGAAAGAATTGTCTTTGTTTTTCCTTTTCATCTTTTAATTTCTGCAATACAACCTTTCATGCCTCTCCACCTAATTTAAAATCCTTGTAGTATTTAGGAGTGTTATACTGCTAATGAGCATTGAATTTCTTTAATGTTGATAATCACAGCATCACAAAGCAAGCAAATCATCTTATCTTTAGCAGAAACAAGATGATATTGCAATTCCCAGTCCTCATTAAAAAATCTGTTTTCTTCCTTCAGCATTCTCTTGGTCTTCTTTGACATGATAGGCAGTTAAGCAGACAAAATTAAAAAAATACTGTCAAGCTGTGCAACTATTCACAAATTCCACTTCAAACAGAAACACAGTGCACTGTTGTCAAAAGCTGATAACAGACTGGCACACTCTATCCGCATAAACTCTTGCCAACCAACCTCATGGGGTAGTAGCACCAGTCGGGTAGGGGAAGTTAGAGCTAAATCATGAGCATAGCGGCTGTCAATTTAGCCCTTATGGCTTACTAATGTTCTAAGTGTGCCGGTCAATCTGGAAGGGTTATTTCATTGAAACTTATTTTATTTTTTGGTATTTTAAATATGTTCATTTTAAAAATAAAATAAAAATATAAAAGACAAACAAAAATATGTTAATAAAAATGAAAGGATTTGTTCTGTAAAATTTGGATTCAGTCAGAAGGCCACACTTAAGGACCTAGAAGGCCACATGTGGCCTGAAGGCTGCAGGCTCCCCACCCCTGTATTAGGATGAGAACCAGTTTTCTCAGTCAGGGTCCAGTCAGTAGACAGAAACCATATTATTTATTTGAACAGAGAGAATATAGTTCGAAAAATTTTAAACTAGGTATAGAATTGTCAACTGGGTAATAAATGAGCGTTCCATGAAGATAGCAATTGCGAGAAGCATCTACCACCCCTAAGACTGGTGAAACAAAGGGGAAAATGATTGGAATTATTAAAACTTCAGAGTTTTAAAGAAGCTGAAACTTGGATCTCTGAGGAGAGAGTGCTGTTCTGGTGTCCCTGGGGGTGGGAGTAGGGCTGGGTGTAACGAAGCTGCTCCTGCAAGGGTGGGAGAAACTGCAAAGTGGGTTCTCATTTTGCAGGAAGGCACTGCAGGTGTGGGGTGAAGATGCAGGACTGGGGTGATGCTCACAGAGCAAACAGCAAATAGGAAGGAGCAAGTTCCTCTTTCCCCCTTCACCAGCGCAGCTCCCTCTATTGCGTACTGTATTGCAGAGCTTAACAAGAGAACCAGGGGGCAAAAAAGAAATATGGTTTGCAGCACCCCAGCTCAGAGAATAGTAGGTTGGGTTTGTTGCTGGGGAGCATACAAAAGTACTGGAATACCAATACTTTGAATGACTGTGATTTTGGGAGAAGCTGGCTTTTTGGACATAATTCATTAGGAATCAATTATAACTGGTTCAAAATTATAACTTTGAAAAAGAATAATAAAGCTGAGGACTAATATTACCTATTTCAAGACTTCTTAGAAAACTAAAGGAATCAAGAATGTAATATTAACATCAAGATAAACAACATTTCAATGGAACAGAATAGATAATCCAGAAATAGATAGTTGTCACACGTATAATGACAACTGATTTTGACAAAGGTGCAAAGGCAATTCAGTGGAGAAAGGATCTATCAACATACAGTATTAGGAGAGTTAGATCTGTATGTAAGCAAAACAAAAAAAACCCAAAAAACCTTTGATCCATAGCTTGCATCATTAACTCGAAATGGATCATAGAGCTAAATGTGAAACTTAAAACTGTAAAACTTCTAGATAATACATAGGAGAAAATCTTTGTGATCTTAATATAGACAAAGATTTCTTGGATACAATACTAAGAGCATAGTTCAGGTTAGGTGCAGTGGCTTGTGTTTGTAATTCTAGCACTTTGGGAGACTGAGGCAGAAGGATTGCTGGAGGTCAGGAGTTCGAGACCAGCCTGAGCAAAGGAGAGGCCCATCTCTACAAAAAATAGAAAAAAAATTTAACTGGGAATCATTGTGTGGGCCTGTAGTCCCAGCTACTCAGGAGGCTAAGGCAGAAGGATCACTTGAGCCCAGGAGTTTGTGGTTGCAGTGAGCTATGATGATGCCACTGTACTCTAGCCAGGGTGACAGAGTGAGACCCTGTCTAAAAAATAATAAAACCCAACAACACAGTCCATAAAAGAAAAAATTGATAAATTTGATTTCATCAAAATTAAAAACTTTTGCTCTTCAAAGTCATTGATATGAGAATGAAAAGATAAGCCACAGACCAGGAACAAGTATTTATAGAGCATATGTCTGATAAAGGACTTGTATCCAGAATGCAGGAAGAATTTTAAAATTCAGTGATAAAACAAACCCAATTAAAAAATGGGCAAAAGATTTGAACAGACACTTCACCAAGGAGGCTATACATACAGATGGCAAATAAGCACATAGAAAGATGCTGAACATCATTAGTTATTAGGGAAATGTAAATTAAACTACAATGAGACACACGAATTAGAATGTCTAAAATTAAATATACCAACCATACCAAGTGTTGCCTAAACTGTGGAACAAGTAGAATTTTCACACACTGTTGGGAGAAATATAAAATGGTACAACCATTCTGGAAAACAGATTGGCAGTTTCTTAAAAAGATAGACATAACATCTGCCATGCAATCTAACCATTACACTATGAGGTATTTTCTCAAGAGAAAAGAAAGCATATGTCCATACAAAGACTTGTGCCTGAATATTCACTTCAGCTGCATTTATAGTAGCTCCAAATTGGAAATGACCAAATGTCCACAAACGGAAGAATGGGTAAACATTGGTATATCCCTACAGTGGAATACCACTCAGTAATAAAAAGGAATAAATTATTGATACACACTAAAGCATGAATGAGTCTCAAAATAATTGTGCTGAGTGAAGGAGGCCAGACAAAAGAGTGTAGACTATATGATTCAATTTATAAAAATATTCTAGAAGTGTGAACTAATGCTAGTGACAGAAATTATATCAATGGTTGCCTGGGGATGGTGAGGGCAAGGCAGGGCAGGTGGAGGGATAACAAAAGGGCACAAGAAAACTTTTGGGGGTGATAGGTATGTTCATTATCTTGATTGTCACAGTGGTTTTATGGCACCAGTCACTTCAGTGTTATATGTTTGAACTACTATACTTGAGCGAGTAGGCAGCCCAGGAATTTTTGTGGGATGGGATTCCATATACTGGGACTACCCTGAAGCCTTTTATGGAATGAAAATTTCCCCAACTTCAAGCATATTTGCTGGAACCCATTTTGATTAATTATCATAGATTGTAATGGTAACCAACTCTTGTAGTAAAAATAAATAGAAGTAGGGGCTGAGTAGCTTCTGAAGACATTCCTGTTTGTCCTGTAACTTCTCCTTAAGTAAACATAAACACTGTCACGGCAAGTCTCAAGATGCTGATCCATTAGTAATTGCAGAGAATAAACTTGAGCTATTGAATGGATGACATACTGAGTGATGAGAGTTGACACGTATTATCGGGCGATATCCCCCAACAATCAGGACATTATAACACTTTTAAAAACAGATTCTTTTCTTGAGGAGGTTTGGACAGGGCGGTGACAGCTAGGATAAGTTTCTATTCACAAATTCTTTAAACTTAACTGGATTAATAGTCAATTTATTGTCAGAAACAGTGTTGGCATTTTACATTTCAGAACTATGATTATTGCACCAAAGTTTGAGATGAAAATGGGGAGTACTTTGAGCCTCCTTAAGTCAGTGTCTCCTGTGATTAAGAAGTTTCTCTGCTGTAATAGTCCTCCAGAATTAGTATTAATATTAATTCTGTAGAACCAGAATATACTGATAGGATAGTAAGCTAGAATGCACATTCTCTCACTTCCTATGGGGTCTTTGTTGTTATGCAGGTAATCTGAATTGTGATACAATATTTTACAGTCTTAAATATCATGTTCAGTTGAAGGAGTCCAGATGTATCTCTAACCTCCACTTGCATTTGAACAATTCCTGGATATGTTTGTGGGTGGTCTGGTCAAAATAATATGACAACTGTCTTCTGAAACGACAACTTAATTGCTCCATGAAAGAAAGTCTTTATGGACTGCTAACTTATATTGACAGATTGTGCATGGATTGAATTTCTCAAACAGATCACTTCTTCACACCCAGCCAAAACACTGAAAAACTGAGATTCCCATGCAATTAATTGTGAAATTTGATTAGCCTAAAGAAGTAGGTCAAGGATATATTCTAATGTAAAACCTGTCAGGTTCAGAACATAGATATTATATTTCATGATATAATTTGAAATTTTTAGGAGCAATAGCTCAGGACACCCCCAATTAAGTTTGCAAATTTATCTTTAGGGATGCGTTCCTTCCAAAAAACAGAACAGATATAGAGCGGGGGTTCTTAACCCTGGCTCCACATTAGAATTGGCTGAGGAATTTTTAAAAAATATTGATGCCCAAGGCCAGGTGCAATGTCTCACACCTGTAACCCCAGCACTTTGGGAGGCTGAGGCAGGAGGATCACTGGAGGCCAGGAGTTCGAGGTTACAGTGAGCTATGATGGTTCCAGTGCACTCCAGCCTGAGCGGCAGAGTGAGACCGTGTCTTTAACAACAAGCAAACAAAAAAATAAAAATTTTTTTAAAAAGCCTCACTGGTCCAGAGGCTTTTAATTTTTTTGAGTTATTACAATACAATTTATTGTATTTCTTTTATTTATTTTATTCATTCAGGTTTTCTACTTTTTTTTTCAATTTTTTAAAGGTTTATTACTTCAATAGTGAATCATTTTGAAAAGATGATAAAATTCATTTCTCTTCCTGTAGAGAGGGGACAATAGGGGCTTGCCCCAGGACCCTGGGCAGAGGAGTCACTCCCAGAGCCCAGGGAAGATACCCCGCTGATGGGCCCCCAAGGCCTCCGCACCTCCACGCTGGCACCAAAAATCTGAGGGACTCTGTGTGGGGGGCAGCTCAGGGCATAGCCTGCTGCCATCTCAGCCAGGGAGAGGCCAGCTCAGTGTACAGGACTATGTCAGTTTAGGCTGGAGGAAAAGGGCCTCTGACATCCAAACCCAGGGCCTGTGTGGACCTCAGGATACTCCAGGTCCTGCCAGAGGGTATGGAGACCATGGGGCACCTGCCCCAGGCATCTGGGCTCACACTGCTTTCTGAGGCCGGGCCCCAGGCAGGCAGACAGAGGTCGGAGCTTGCCGAGTCCCGGGCCCCTGCCCGCCTGGCTTTGGCACAGAAAGGCTGCACACCCAGCCCGGGATTCCAAGACGCTGCCCGGGCCCTGAGAGTGAGAGGTCCATCCTGGTGGATGAGCTACCAGGCCAGGGCTGCAGGGTTTCGTCCTGAAGCGAACGGAAGCCCTGAGAGGTGGCAGGAACTGTCGAGAGCCCGGGCCCAGTGGCTAATGCGCCAGGCTCACTCGCGGGAGGGGATGCAACGCCCACAGCACAGGTGGTCAGGCCTGGGGGGTCACGTGGAGAGAAGATTCCAGAACAGTGCTTTTCGATGAGAGCCTCTCCCCGAGTTCCTTCAGCAGTAGCTCCATCCCTGAGTGTGTCTGCACACACCTGTGCACATATGTACACACAGTGTGCACAGGTGTGGCAATTGGGGGCTCAGGCTTTGGGACCGGCAGAGAGCCCTGCAGGAGCAGGGTGGAGGGGCTGGGGGCTGCTCCAGCCGGGCGGCCAGGCTTGGCCGGCTCCCGCCATCCTTGGGACCTTAGCTCTGGATCTGGTAGATGATGGGGATCAGCAGCAGCGCGCAGCCCCGGCCCGGGAGCACGTACTGCACGTAGTGCTGCACCCCGGGCATCTGCACCGGCTGCGTGTAGAAGGTGCGGAGCGTCTCGCCCTCCATGGCCAGGCCCTGGGGAGGCAGAACCACGTGCACTTGAGCTGGGGTCGCGGGCTGCGGGCGGGGGCAGGGGACAGCTGCCCCCCACGACACTGTCCTCCGGGCTGCTCTCACCCCTCCCGCACTTCTCGCCCCTTCCGCCCCTCAAGTTCCCGGGCCAGACCACTTTTTAAGTCAATATATATACCTCTGGGAAATTATTAATATCTATTTTCTTAAGCCTTTCAATTTTATTAGCTTTGGATTAGATAAAATTTGCTGAGAATTAAATAAAAGCTTTATACTTTTTATATTCCCTATATTATTTGAAAATTGTGTGTTTTTGCCTTGTTTTGTGTTGCTTTGCTTGATGCTCTTGTCAGATCTTTTGACTATCTTATTGATTTTTATATTTAAAAATAAAACTCTTTGTTTATAAGTTCTATTATTTTTCTGTCTTCCTTAGTTATCTTATATGTGTTTTTATCTTCAGTATTTTCTTCCTCTTGCCTTCCTTAGGGATCTTTTTTTATGTAGGTTTTTTCTTTAACTTCTTGATTTGAATGCCCTTTCTTTTTAAAAATAAGACATTTAGCAAGCTATGGTTTTAACTCTTACCACAACTGTGATTAAATTCCATAAATTTTTATGTATATTAGTCCAATCTTCATTGTTAGATGCACACAAATTATTTAGGGGCATTTTAGAATAGTCTGTTTAGAATATTAGAAATATGGAGAATTGTCTAGATTTCTTCCTTTGAATTCTGACTGTTAGTTAATTGTTTTCTTCATCTCTTGTCCCTTACACTTTTCCTCCCAGTTGCCATCAGAAAATATGGTGTAACACAGGCAGTTTCAGAGAATAGTTTTGCAAGGTGGTGGTGGTGAAGGGTGTTAGGGACATGGCTAGATGGTCCTTGTATCTATCTATGAAGCCCCCGACTGAGCCGGGGAATGGTAGAGAGGAGTCAGAACTTTTCTCTTCTCCAGAGCTACCACACTTGTCCGGCTTAGCTGGTACAGTGAGCCATGGCTGTATTTTGCACAACAGCCTACCACTGCTGCATTTAATGGAAATATCTCCATATTATGACATGTAATCTTTCAACCTAGAGCAGTTGTGTGTGTGTGTGTGTGTGTGTGTGTGTGGTAGTGGGTGTGGGTTAATTTCCACACGTACCTGGAAAAGGGTGTTCCAGGTATTGTAGATGCTATGGTTTAAATGTGTCTTTTTCAAAATTCAGGTGTTGCTAAAATGTTAGTATTAAGAGGTGAAGCCTATAAGGAGTGATTCAATGGCATTAAGGCCCTTATAAAAGAGGTTTCATGCAGCATTCAGCTCACTTGCTTTTCCACTCTTCTGCCCTGAGAGGACATAGCTTATGACCCTTTTGTCCTTCTGCCATGTGAGTACACAATTTTCCTTCTCTCAGGAGGATGCAGCAATAAGGTGCCATCTTGGAAGCAGAGAGCAGCCTCACCAGATAATCAAAGCGGCCAGTATTTTGATCTTAGACTCCCCAGCCTCCAGAACTGTGAGAAATAAATATTTGTTTCTTATGAATTACCTAGTTTGTGGTATTTTGTTATTGCAGCCCAAATGAACCAAGACAGTAGGATAACAACTTACTACTTTTAGCCTTCTTTTAAAAATAGGATGCCCTCAGAAAATGTTACTTTGGCAGTGGTGAAATAGGCAAAAAGCTCGAAGAAACTGTCCTTTATTAGAGCCCAAATCACCTCCATGCAGATGACTTTATTTTTTGTTTTTTTTTCTGATTGAGATGGGGTCTCTCTTGATTGCCCAGGCTGGTCTTGAACTTCTTGCCTCAAGCGATCCTCCTCCCTCAGACTCTCAAAGTCCTGGGATTACAGGTGTGAGCCACCGCAGATGGCTGCAGATGGGTGCAGATGATTTTAGTCAGTTATCTCCTGTCCAGATTTCTTTGCTGAGCTCTGGAGGTCTCCCCTTGAATTTCCCATGTGAACTTCAAACTCATCATAGTCAACACAGAACTCATCATCTTTCTTCCTAAGCTTCCTTCTCCACCTCTATTTTTCATTTTGGTGACTTCCATCACCTAACCAGTATCCAAGCCAGAAACTTCCTACATCCTTCACTTCTAGGTCATGCAGTCTTAATGCATTTGGATGCTGTCCCCTTCTCTCCATCCTCACAGCCATTGCCTTAGCCAGGCTTTCACTTGTCGGAATTATTATGGCGGCCTCCCACCTGACTTCCTGCCTCTCATTTGGTCCTACATCGAGCCCATACCCACAAAGTTACCAAAGCAGTCTTTTTTTTTTTTTTTTTCTTTTTATTTGAGACAGAGTCTTGCTCTATTGTCCCGGCTAGAGTGTAGTGGTATCATTATAGCTCACTGCAACCTTAAACTCCTGGGCTCAAACAATCCTCCTACCTCAGCCCCCTGAGTAGCTGGGACTACAGGTGCATGCCACCATGCCTGGCTAATTTTTTCTATTTTTAGTAGAGTCAGAGTCTTTGCTAGTCTCGAACTCCAGACCTCAAGCAATCCTCTGCCTTGGCCTCCCACAGTGCTAAGATTATAAATGTGAGCCACCATGCCTGGTCCAAAGCAGTCTTTCTAAAATGCAAATTAGATTTCACCACTCCTTCATCCACATGCATGGAGTTCACATTTCCCAGCTTAGAACAAGGCCTTTCAAGGATTTGCCTTTGCTTGCCTCTCCATCCACAGAGCTCGCCACTTTCCATTTTGCATCATTCTCTCTAGTCAGGTAGAACCACCTGAAGGCTGCTAAAGGTATTAATGTATTTTGAATATCAATACAAAAAACCTTTATTTTGAAATAATTTCAAACTTACAGAAAAATTGCAAGATGAGTACAAAAACCCCTCATAATATTCTTCACCTAGATTCAACAACTCTTAACATTTTATCACATTTGCTTAATCATTCTACCTATATACATATTATTTGTTTTCTGAACCATTTGAGAGTAAGTTGTAGACATTAAGTTCCTTTATTCCTAAATACTTCAGTATGTATTTCCTAAGAACAAAGGCCTTCACTTATACAAACTCAGGGAAGTTAACCACAATCAAGATATTTAACATTGATAAAATAGTGTTACCTACTTTACAGACCTTATTCAAGTTCAACCAATTTTTATAGCAATTTTTGTGTGTGCAGCCTGGGATCACTCCTCGCACTGATTGTCATGTCCCTGTGGTCTCCTTTAACCTGGACAGTTAGGTTTTTTGATGCTTCCACGGCTTCTCCCGAACTCTTCTGTCTACATAGAATAATTTTACCTCTTTCTTCATCCAGATAACTCTTACTTTTTCAAAACTGGCACTCACAGCCACTTGCCCAGACATGCCTTACCTGATCTCTCAATCTGATTTTCTCAAATCTCCTTTCCTGTTGCACCACATGAAACTTTCATCCTTGCTAAGCACACTACTTTTCTTATCTGATTTGTAAGCCACTCAGATGAGGATCAGGCCTATTCAACTTTTTTTTTTTTGAAACAGAGTCTCACTGTGTTGCCCTGGCTAGAGTGAATGCCGTGGCGTCAGCCTAGCTCACAGCAACCTCAAACTCCTGGGCTCAAGCGATCCTTCTGCCTCAGCCTCCCCAGTAGCTGGGACTACAGGCATGCGCCACCATGCCCGGCTAATTTTTTCTATATATTTTTAGTTGTCCAATTGATTTCTTTCTAATTTTAGTAGAGACAGGGTCTCGCTCTTGCTCAGGCTGGTCTCGAACTCCTGAGCTCACAC